>JTDE01003269.1:59193-72464 GCA_014338405.1 Paragonimus skrjabini miyazakii | reverse complement strand
CATAAAAGATGTTCTATACAGCGTCTCAGCGTTTGTCTACTGGGTCGCATGCTGATATGATAACTAAGGAATATCTTCTTCATCTTTGTTGACCGAGTAGACCGAAGTGTCAAGTCTGACAACACGCAGGCGACCGTTCGCTGAGGTCCAGTCAAGTAACCTTTGCTTTGCTTTGCAACTGAGTGGGATTCTCACTTTAACTGGGAGACTTAGAAAGAACTGTTGATCCGGAACATTGTTTAAAGATGAATTCAAATAAATCAGTAAGGTCGCATTTTGGATTCACATCACATCCATTTTTAGACCCAAGAAAGTGTTCACTAGAGTAGCTTTCCGATCTATTTTTCTGGGAGTGTGAACGTTAAAAGCGTCAATGTTTGCCCGAATTAGTTGTTACCTGAGATGGCAATGTTGTTCAGTTACGCCTATTTGTTTCTGCTGCAAATGAGCGGAGTGAGTGATTAATTTTACTCTAAAAAGATTTCACTCTTCGCTGAGGTCTGAAGCCTCAATAATTTTCGATAGTCCTCTGGGATTTTGTCTGGGATCTTCCGACCTATCAGTTGTGGTATCGAGTCCGTTCAAAACCCGGGCTATTATGTGGTGACGGTGTATGCCTGGTGTTGTGACGGCGTCTAGCAGCAATTCGAACAATTCGCCGTATATTCTGAACCCCAACCGACTTTACATGAGCTACGGATGACACCTTTAGAAGACAGCGGTGAGGACAAACACAGCGGTCTACGAGCAACGTATGCATTTCCACCAACCTTCAACTTGGTAATATTACCAAAATGCTGTTGTTTTAATAAACGTGTTGGAACGTGCAGATGAGAAAAATTTAAAAGAACAAAGTCTGTATCTGAATGACCCAAGGTACGTCTGTTACAACGAGACTAGACCTGAACGCTGTGTGATGATTTGCGCATCTCGATGACCTATAGGTTAAATTAGATGATGTTATGACCACTCCGACAGAGTCACGCATACCGTGCAGACTACAAAGTAGACATCTGGCGAACCACAGTCTCCTAGTCCTCCAGATTGAAGATTGGAAGAGGGTTGGCATCTTTTTCAGGAAAAAGTACTAGTTTTGGTACACTGCCACACACCCGTTGCCTTACGGTACAGATTTTTGGGTCAAAGACCTTTAATTGAGAGCACTTATCGTTCGTCTGTGTAGGTCTTGGCGTCCTGACACTATCTCAGCCCACGCAAAATTGTGAATACTCACAACACTGTTAATTCCATACTGCGTCAGCTGTCACGCAATATAAACCGGATCACCTTATCTGTTGTATCCAGCAGAATTGATAGGCGAAAACGTGCTACTGCTGATCCCTCCCTACCCACATTTCTAGTCATTACTCTGCAGGTCCCACAAACGGATGTAGCTAATCATTGTAACACTGCGCCGGTAAGTTCCAACTCTTAGACCTAGAATGCGAATTAATATAGGTACCTTCAACGTTGGCACGCTAAAACAGATAGGTCAACGGGCCGCTCTGGCACGAAAATTAAACTCGTTAAATATCGATACATGTTGTGTTTCAGAGACTATAATCTAGGACAGTAGTCAACGTATGAAACTAACAGCACCCACAGTGTCTACCCGATACTGGCTACATCCTTCAGGTGACCCCAGTGCCGCTGTTACCGGTCAGATTGGAGTAGGTATAGTCTTCAGCACGACTACCACAGCCGCATTGGATTTCTGTTAACAGTAGAATTTGTGCCGTCCGCTTGGCAGGTTCTGTTAAGGCAGGGTCTAGACGCAAAGCGTTTAGAAATCTTTTCAATGTCCCCTTATGTTCCAGCTGATTGTAGTGAGGTCCTCGTCACGGTCGCTTTTTACTCGGATCTGACCGCTCTCTTTCGGTCGACACGTAGATCTGATATAGTCGTTCTGACCGGAGATGAATGCCCAGGTCAGCCGCCTTTATGAGGCTGAGTCTCGTTTAGGTGGCAGGTTTGGGATAGCATCACATCGCTCGGATAGTGGTGGGCGACTGTTGTAGGTGTGCGCTGAGCATAAGCTATTTTTAGTCAGCGCTAATTTTAGACATCGTGCGCGTTATTGCTAGACTTGGTGCCTTCCTTCTCCGAATCAAGCGTGGTCTCAGATAGACCACATAGCTGTTAGTTATAAGTGGCGTGGTTCGATTTAAGACTGTCGTTCTTATTGGAGCACGTAATTGGATTGAGATCATGTATTGGTATGTTGTCGTTTTGTTCTTACATTCGCTGTGCAACGACCCCACCGATAACAGCGACTGGCTGTTAAGAAAATGACTATACCGCCGGTAAAACATAATTGCTACACTAGCCTTGAAAGTGGGCTTAGTAGTGCCCTTCCCAAAGATCCCTATTGCTGTTGGATCGAAATGTCGCAAGGCATTCCTGAAGCAGATACTGTCATGCTGCACAGTGGTTCGTTGGTTAGACAAACGTTGGATTTCAAAAAAGTTGGTGGGATTGTTAGATGCCTGACGCAACATTTCTCTTAGCAGTTTATATAACGAGTTTGGGGAAGATATTCGTGGGAAACTGAAGAGTAGGCTGATGACTGTGTAATTACGTTGAGTAATAATTAGGCGGACCACCTGAACTGTACAACAGTGGAGTGACCATCAACGAAAAGTTTAAAATTCTTGCGCAACAGTTTCTGTTTTGTTACGCTGCTTCCCTCTCAATGAGGCATTGATCTCAGTGTCTCGGCGTTCTTGTAACCACCCTCAGCTGGGACATCGATTGTCTGACTGAAGATGTTAGATAAAGTGGCTGCTAACCAGACTTAGTGGTGTGTATGCTATCATTGTTTGAACGACCTATTTGTGTTGTAATTGCACTTGACGATGCTGAGCAGTGAAAGCCGTAAGGAAGCTGTCTTATTGATGGCGCCTTACTTTCATTTATAGTCTGGATGTTTGTTTGCAAGACCTAATCATCGTGATTCTGGCTGTTTGAATAGACATGTTACTGTCTTTAGTTGTAAAGTCCCTTCTCTTTCTTCCCCTTCTATCCCTCTGTACAAGGTTTGCTTTTTCTTTTATTGCGGTGGTTATACCTCAGCAAGAACCATTGATTTATTACTGTCCATGATGTTGATGACTTATGCTACACTGTCCCTACTACATGTTTGAGAAGTCACCACGTTTGGAATGAATGCATCCATGTATAGTATACAATAGTCGATTAATCAGCTAGTCATCGTTTGTTGCGTTTCTCACACGCGTGAAGGAAAGCCGGTTCATCGTCACATGTTTCAGCAGTTTTTTCTTGCAAGTTCTCATGTGATTTGTTAAACTTTAATCTGGACCATTGTTCAAATTGGTGGAATTGTGCAACTTCCATGGGCTTGGGCGATTTCACGGGTGAGCCCGATGTCGATTTGCTTGTGGTACGAACCTGGTGCTAGGTGCGTGTCCTTAGCCTTGTATACCGCTTCCCCAGCGTGGTTATGTGTTCTGACGACTTTGAGCACCTTTGTGTAACTGACTTCGAAACATGAAGGTCCGCTTTTGATAGTATGCGTTGAGAACCATATATATTCCCAAATATCAGGGCTTATCGATCTTTACTATGCCACTTTTCACTTGGTCGAAACACAACAATACGCCCCTGGCAGTTCGCAGTATTTGTAGCTGTTTGTAAACATTGGACTGAAGATCCACAAAACAAAGTTGAGAGCCTATGGAATTAGATAGGTGATTACGACTGAAGATTTGAGGCCAGGTATTCAACTACAAAAACGGTCAAATACACGATTGCATTGAACACGTGGCTCAAGTCAGTTTGTAGATTAGCGTGAAGAGTTGCTTTTTTAATGGATTTTCGGCGAGCGAAACGGAAATATGCGTTGTTTAGATTCGAAGGGTATGTTCTCATCGCTTCAAAGCCTCAGTTATCTTTCTTTGTTGTGAGATATCCTTCACTGGTGTGTTCCTTCGAAGCACTGTAATACATTTTTAAACCAAAGGAGCATAGAAACTATTGGCTAGGATCGAAACATTTTAACCATTTTAACCATTGGACTTACAATGTTGCTTTTGTTTCTTATTAAATACTTACTGTTCGAAACTTCAGCATCTCCATAATACTTAACTGGATTATACTGCATGGCCGATCTCCCTCTCCAAATGCGACAGACAGTTAATGTGAATACCTGGAACTACGTACGAGTAATGACGATTACAAAGTTGTTGCCAAATTACAGGTAGTAGGTCCCTCCTCAATCCAGATAATCCCATGTTTTCGGAGATTATATACTATTGAATTTTGCTGTGATGGTATCCTTCCCATAACATATATGACCATCGCACGATTGCGTGTTAATTTGTTCAGCTGTGCGCTGAACGGTAATCACAGCGTAGGCGTTTCGTGCAAATATGACCCATATTCACAACATAAACAGCGCTGGTCGATATCAGCCCCTATCTAGCCTGGTGTCAGCACTTAGTTGTTACATTTTACGTCTTTTTCCTCTCCGTTTGTTTACTATCAATCACTTGACTTATTTGTGACGAAGAAGGAAACTTTCCGTATAAATCACCAACTTCCCCCTTTAAACCTTGAGGAAAGTATTGACTTCGTGATTTAGTCTTTTTTGAATTACTGTATCTGTCGAACTACTCATCAGTAACACAATTTCTATTGTGCCAAAATCGATACCGCATATGTTTGTTTGACCAAACCACTGGTTGGTAAGATTCTTCGTTCACGTGTCCTTTGGCACAACAGTAACATAGTAGTGAGGGTTGTTTTTTTGGAGAACATTGTGTTTCGTAGTCGCTCTTACTTTGAGAGTTGACACTCAATATTTGTTTATGTTTATCGCCTTGCACGCAAATTATATCATTTTGACGGAGGCGGCAAATCATCTAGGCATTACGGCGTTGCATCTAGTTTGCTTCTGTTTATCTGCGTTGTTCTCCTTTTTAATGGTGTGTTTAATCTGTGGACGGTTTTCCCATTCACCAAGGTCTGCTTAAGTGTATTGGGCACATGGGCCGGCCCCGAATGGACTCCTGCGCAAAATCTGTGGTCTGTGCTTATTTCTATTCAGTCGCTGCTGACAGATCAGCCGTACTACAACGAGCCCGGTTTCCGTGACGAGCGAAGTCCAGGTGATGCTCAGCGTTACAATACCATTATCACTCACGAGACTATCCGGTGTGCGGTATGCGATGTGTTGGAGGGCCGTTCCTGGTGTCCCTCGGAGTTGCTTTCTATTGTCCAATCTAGTTTCGAAGACTATTATGACCACTACGTGAACGTTTGTGAAAAGAACGCGCATTTAAACGGACAGAAAATGGATGACCCATTTGGAGACCGACGTGGAACGTTTGATTTTGCCCAACTGTTGAAGCGACTGTGTGTTCTTCGGATAAACTTGAAAAAGAATAACGGCGGAAACACTGAAGGTGACAATCCGGGTTGCTAGATAATTGACTTGTACTCTGTTCCAGGCCTCTCGACACAACTATGTGAACGTTCATTGAATGGTCACCATGCGCACTTTCATTCTAGAAGGTGTACAAGTCACGCTTTTCCACTCCTTTGCTTCACCCCATCCAGATTGCGTTTGTTATCGTGATGTTTTCCCCGGTTGATCATTTCGTGTTATCTGCATTGTACGACAACTGTTCTTGATGCGGATACCATTGCATTCAGACTTTATTCGTTTATCTTGCTAATTTATCTCTCATCAAATTATTCAGACCGTGTTTGTTCCCTACAAAAACGAACTCACGGATGGTGTAGTTAGCTGCAAACAATTGGTCTCCGTGATCTCCGAGGGAGTTATATACGGCTATCTCGAACCCGTTGAGTTTCGTCAGTGCAGCACGTGCCGGGGACTCGAATCCACAACCTGTAGTTGTCTGGATGGTGATCTAGTCATTTATCCACTAGACTATTGCGCTGCATTCAAAATCCCCTCGATTCTCTTATAGGCCCTGGCCGATGCGTGCGAATTTGCGTGCCAACCGATTTTCGCCTATGAGCTAAAGCAATTGAGTGTAGTACATTGCGTTGGCAGAACGAGATAAAACAATCCGATTTAGCCAAGATTTCGACGTTTAAAGCGAAGCGTACAAAGTTTTCTGTTTTTGTTGATCAACTGCTAGTGTGTTCCATCCAACATGTTGCCATACAAAATTCTCTAATGCTCGCATCAAATTGACACTAAAAGTTATACAAGCCAACCGGCTGGCCCTTGGCATGTGGATAGCAATTACCTAATTAGACTCAGAGCCATTCCTCATAGTTTCAGTACTTCGAGGAGTGCAGTCTGATCTGCAGACCTTGAAAGCACCAATCCGAAAGCTGGTTTTTGATTAGTCTGGAGGTGCTTGGCTGGTGTTCTACCTAATCATTTGTGCTTGCTGTTATCCCGGTTTCAGTACAGGTGCTACCGCTCGCGATATTTACTTAAGCGGTGACAGTTATCTTTATCTTCGTTGAGACTCCATTTGATTTTATAAACAGCTGACTTACTCCAAACTTCATTACGTGTTGGACTGACTAAGCTTGGTATGCATTGCTAAACCATTTTGGTGCTTGGTCGTTATGGTTTGCTACAAACCAACTCAACCTTATTACAATATGTGTTGTCGAAAAACTTCTCATTTAATCAAATGTACACATCAGTACTTGTGGAGCCGCCCTCGAAAGTTTTGCGATTTTTCTAACCGGGATTGAGCTATGTCAACACTCGTCTGCTAAATTTGCTAGGTTTTGGTTCGTGCTCTGTCAGTTGAGGAACCGTGAATACTCCTCCTCGGGAATGCTGTGGACGAAAGAAAGGGGTTGGGATTCCTTCTTCAGAGATCAACCGAGCAGCTGTACTGTTCGTGCCATAGATTTAGGGATGTTCTGAATATCCACTGTGATTCTCTGACGTGGGCTTATGGGAGGAAAGTGTGGCATTTTTGATGTTAACTGAGTAACGTGTTGGAACAAAAGTGTGCACGATAATGAAAAAAAGGAAATGACTTACACCGACCAGCCACTCACTTGTTCGGACGATGTACATTAGTGTCTGTCATAAGACGACCTAGACTAATTGTATCAATTTACGTGCCTCTTGCTAATTTTTTTCCGGATGATAGATGGGAAACGCACATAGGTAACATGACTTGCGAAACCAGGCTATTTACAACTGAGCTGTATGTTCATCTTAGAGGTTAAGTCTTCTAAAGGCCGAACTAGAAAGCATCGTATTTTAGGATATTATCTTCTCCATTTCTAAGACATCGAGCAACTTCTCCCTTGAATCACCAACCACTAAGCGCGAGAGTGCTGTATTCCCGGAGACAACTGTTGTTTTCCGCGTATGACTTGGCATATATGACACGTTGATCGGAAATCTTGATTAGTCATTCACAACTCGAGCTGTTTTTAATTAGCTGTTGATATCAGTATGATTTTGTGTTTAGGGAAAATTTTTACAATGGCGACGCACGTCACATTCTGTGTTAGACTGTATTGATAGGGCGTTGCGTAAATTAAATAAACCGAAATGGAGATAGGCAAAATAAGAATCGGGAGTATATATATATATATATATATATTTTTATATATATATTCTCGGAGGTTGGTTTCATCGGTAACGCCGACCATCAACACTCATTTAGATTGACCCCAAGAAAATCAGTTACTGTCAACGTTCGCAAGGGATGTTTCGGGGAAGTTTTCAGTTTACGGAAAAACAGCTTACTTGCCTTACAAAAAGTTTAAAACGTTATTGTTTTGACTAAATTTCAAATTTCGCGGAGACAGCTTTTTGTCCGTACTTCACAACTATATTTTCCCTTCGTTATTATTTTTGGCAACTCGCATACACTTTCCCTTTTTGATTGGTGTCTCGTCGAATTGTTTTAACTTCTGGTTGATACAGTTTTGAAATTTGTTCTCATATTGTTCATAAGCTTTATTAATACGAACGAGTTTACCACCTCTTGGACCGTTTGGGTTTGATGTAAAACCGGTAGCACGGCTAATAGTTCCGAAAGCTTGTTTGTTTGATCAATGATATCAAAATCCCATTTAAAACTGTAACATAGGGATTATGGAAGAAAGACTCGTATTCATCGTTTACTGAGGTCGTACGGCCGCGAAGTGCGTTCGTCTGTTAGCGAAAATTACGAATATATGGTAGATACTTATATTTTTAAGAACGACCTTGTGTGTGTGTGTGAAAAATAGCAGTTTAATGTCGCACAAACTTGTGACGGTCGGGATTCGGACTCTAGCCAAACTTTCGTAAGTAAAACGCGTTTGCCAATGATCTTTCGCTGGGCACAACCAATTCATCGTAAGCAGAACATCAGTCGTATCCGCTCGCTGGAAATGTTGGAATTGAATAGACATCTGGAGAAGAGACAATTGTCCGGTTCATTCCAATCGATGACCGCACAACTAGAACTTCTCATTAAGTTGAAACCACCGCCTAGTGCTTTATTTTGACAGAGGAGAACGGAAGGGTCTCAAACGACCACGACCAGTTGTAGATTACGTCTAATTCATGCCACCCAAAATCCACTACAGATTATCAATAATCGAAACATTACCTAGCAACTGTAATACTTTGAACGTTCAATCTGACGAGAAGTCCCAATCGCCGGGTCAGTGATTTGAATTAACGGGGCGGTTATTATATCTCCTTTTCGAGGGTAACCTGAGCATTATTAGCTAGCGGATAGGACTGGGCATTTAAGTATGACATTTGTCTGTGCTTGTTTCATCAAACGTTTATAGGACATACACGTTATTGTATTTCGATTTCACCACAGATGATTTATTGTGAACAAATTTCGCGAATCCTATGCATGTTATTCTGTCAGTGCGAGTTATTGGCCTTCACGTAATATATAAACATATACATACACTGTCTTCTGATTCATTTTGTCACGAATTGGAGTCGTAAGCCTTCATTACTTAATCAACACGGCTACATGGTTTACGACGGATAGTTTAATTTGCCATCTCCATTTTCACGGGTTACTCTGAGGGCTACTTGTCTACCTGGAGCTAGTACACCTACACATTGGTGGTTTACGCTTGAATAGTACAACTAACCTGAAAGTTATATGTTAGCCAGTTAGGTAATGAAGCCAACGACACCTGTATATCCATCCATAATGACAGAAAGATAATTTAGAGGGGGCATTAGCTGACGTTTACAAACGTCTGCGTATTGTATCGAGTGTATATGTTTTCCGCAAATTTCCTGGTACAATTAGGCTTTGTCGAGAGCTCTATGATGTTAATTCCGATGGCGGTTTGATTCACAACTTTAACGTTTGCAGTTATCGTATGAGGTCCAGGGAGTTAAAGGTAGGGGCACGGACATTATTGTACACAATGTGTCTGTTGCAAAAACCCTCGATGCCGATACTCAAGCATTGCACGATCTAGATCAGGAGAATTTCCCAGCATTACTCAGTCTCCGACATAACAGCAGGAAATTTGAATCGTTCCTGTTATCAAACCAGATGAGTCTATGTGAATTTGACGATTATAAATCGACTGAGTCGTTTTTTATATTGCACAAATACTCCTTGTTCGGAATACGAGATTTTTGCACTACACTCGCCGGTAGCGAAGGATTGACAAAAATTGACCTTAGTCACGTTGCTCCTAAGTGGAACTTCGTTAATTAACTCGCCAATTAGTAATGATAGTTGCTGGGCACATGGGGTTTTTTCGGTACACGGTTACTTTTTGATATTAATTCAGCACCAGCAATTTTCGAAAGGTTTATAGAAAACATGCATGTTCAGGCGATATCCGGATATTTGCATACAGTGACTATGTTGATGGACTGTCTTCAGCCAGTCGAATTGAAGCTGAAGAGGTCGAAGCGTGAGTAGTTTGCTGGTGCTGTTCGTTCTGTTGCATACCAACTGACAAAAATGGTCCGCATTCTTGATGCACCCGAATCTAGAAAGGAAGCTGAGCTACGTTAATTTTTGGGAATGTTTCAATATTACCGCGATATCTGGCGCCATGTTTCCACAACTTTTTGTATAAGTTGTTACACACAAATACGCCCTAGGCTTGAAGCAGCTTCAGGTATCCACTGATGCGAAAAAGAGGTTGAGCGCTTCTTCATTACGATCCACGTAAACCACTGATGTGACAGTGCGATGCGTTCACATGAGGGGTTGGAGCAATACTTTGCCACCGCACTGCCAATTGGTCTTACCTCACGAACTTCGCAACCATCTGGGGAAAAGTTCCAGTTGCGCAAGGACGTCGCGACTCTAATTTTCGAGATCAAACGTTTTCATAGATAGGTGAAGGGACGATATTTTGAAGTCCATACCGATCACAAGCAGTTGTTGGCAGTAGTAATGTTGTATAACAGGTGGTCTTGTTGCGAGTAGTATACTACTTGTCAGTAGTATACTACTCACAGGCGACATTCAGAAACAAAAGGGCAAGTTCCCAACACCAGGAAGATGACGGACGAGAAGAGACTATCGGAATAGTGTGGACGCGCTATGGGAGAAATTTAATCAGGGTGAATGATAACGTACTGCCTCCCAATGTATGTGAATACACGTCTGTCGTGCAAACAAGTGTACGCATTTGTGGTCCCATTTTTAACATGACCTGTACGGGAGTTCGCGCAACAAACGAGTTCGCAAGCTAAGCGTCTTTCGCGGTCACAACAGCTGATGCCGTGACGAATGCGGGGATGAGGATACCCTGGCCGCAGCCGTTCGAAGATGGAGACGTCCGGACGTTCCTGGAGGACTTCGAGGACGTGGCCGAAATGGTCGGAGTCAAGACCGACCGTGGGAAGCTGGCTGCACTGCGGACGCTAGTGAAGGGCCGGGCGAAGGCGATGCTGGACGCAGCGCGAAGAGGACCTGCGGAGATGGAGTGGGCCGCAGCGTTTGACAGCCCGGCCGACCGCCAAGAGGCCATGCAGCGGTTCAAGACGGGCAGGTTTGGACAAAGGGCGGGTTCGTCCGTGTTCGCTGCCACTATGCAAGGTTTGCTGTATAGGGCTTTGCCGGGATTGGATCAAGATTCACGACGGAAGTTGTTAACGGAGCAGTTTATTGAAGGTCTCCCTCTGGCGGTTCACGACCAAGTCCGTATTGCACAAGTCGCCCGGCCGATGGACCTTGATGAGCTTGCGAAGGTGACGCGAGAGGTGGCAGTAATGTCCGCGGCCTCAGTGGATGCAAACGGCAATACGGACAACAAGACGCTGGAAGAAATGCAGAAGACAATGGAGCAGCTCGCAGCGGGTGTAACTGCCTTGAGAACAGCATCAAAAAAGAACGGTCGACTAGGAGGCTGCTTCATGTGTGGGAAGAAAGGACGCTGAAAGAAGGTTGCCCAATTAGGCGGTTTAAGAGGTCTACAAATAAAGTGTTTCATGATTGTTTCTTGTACACACAGGGGTTAAAGTTGACGGAGAAATCGAACAGTGCTTGGTTGATACAGAGGTGGCTATTCCGGTGATTGCTCGTGCAGAAAAGCAAAACGTAGAACCGACATCCATGATGATCAGGACGGTTGGAGGTCATAGTCTACTGGTTGACGGTGTGAAAGAATGTGGGGTACTTATCGGCGGCCATTTCGTAAAACATCGTTTCATTGTGTCCCCAGAAACCAAGCAAATGGTCCTTGGAGCCGATTTCCTCGCTGCAAAAGATGTCATGATTGACTTGAAGCTCAAAAGGTTGTCAACCAGGTATGGCTCCCTGACACTCACAGGACAGCGTCAACCAAGTACGCACCGGTAAACCCCCCATTTGCACAGCCCCTTTGCCCCAGTCCACGGTCGAGAAATACGCGAAAGTACTTACGAACGACGATGATCCGTACAGATTCTGCAACTGGATTGCACATGAAATACGAACAACCGGAACATTTCGACCTCATCGACTCCGCAGGATACCGGTTCATCTTGAAGAGGAATTAAAAAGGCAAGTACAGAACATGCTAAATGAGGATGTGATCGAAGAAGCCAACAGTCCTTACAACTCGCCGGTTCTCTTGATGAAGAGATCCAACGGGAAGCACCGCTTTTGTGTGAATTTTAGACGGCTGAATGAGGTAACACAGACGTAACGATACCGTCCGTCGCTGATATTTTTGACGAGCTGCAACAGGCGAAGTTGTTCACAGTTTTGGACTTACGCTCCGGATACTGGCAGGTACCAACCAAACCAAACCCACGGATCGTAAGAAAACCGCATTCACGTTAGGCGAGAAACAGTAACAATTCAAGCGCATGCCGTTTGGCCTATCCGGAGCACCGTTCACATTTCGACGCCTGATGGTTCAACTGGTAAAACGACTGGATAGTGTGGCGGTATATGCAGATGGTACTGTTGTATATAATAACACAGAATTGGAACATGCTGTCCATATAGACGCTGTCTTAAATCGCATTATGAACTCAGGACTCTGGGTAAATGCTGATAAATCACAACTCGGACGATCATTGGTGCTGTTACTGGGACACAAGGCGGGTCAAGGTGAAATCAGACCTCTGCCAGAGAAAATATTGACAATCAAAGAGGCCGTGGCTCCAAATTTTAAACGAACGCTGAACCAATTTTGGGTCGAGCAGGGTATTACAGTCGGTTCGTGAAAAATTTCCGCTCCATTACATCGCCATTGTACGAACTCCTTCGAAAAGACAAGAAAATTGAATGGACCGACGATGCCCAGAGGGCGTTCACGCGAGTGCAACAAGCGATGAACAAGCAACAACTGACGCTGAAACTTCAGAATGCAAAAGAAACGTTCTTCCTAGTAGCGACTGTCAGCGACCGTGGCATTGGGGCAGTACTCAAGCTAAGGGAAGGAGTAATCGAGTATGCCAGTAGAGTCCTGACCCCAACGGAGCAGAAGTATTCGACCATTGAAAAGGAATGTTTGGCAATCGTATAGACACTGGACAAGTGGAGGCCGTACCTGTTGGGTCAACAGTTCCACGTGGAGACGGATAACAACCTCCAAGATTGGATCAGGACTGTGAAAGACCCGAGAGGCAAATTAGCCCGATGGGCATTGCGTTTACAGAAATCATCATCATCATAGACAACAATACATCAGTGGTTCACACCGATGCTTAACTGCCACACAACCATGAAGAAGAAACAAATCCTATTTAAGAAAAGAAAGAAAAAAACAAAAAAGAGAGGGTAGGGGACCTAACCACTAAAAATAGCTACGTCTACATTCAAACATACAACATCAAGGCGCCTACACCTTGCAAACAAACAACCCAGCTGTAA
>JTDE01003269.1:32802-55160 GCA_014338405.1 Paragonimus skrjabini miyazakii | reverse complement strand
GGCGACTGGGAGTCTGCGTTGCCACTGGTGTTATTGGTGCACCGGGCGTCTGTGCAGGCGAACACGAAGACATCTCCATTTCAACCGATGTACAGTAGAACCCCTCGACCTCCGGAGGATCAGGACATTGGAATATGGCCAGAGTGCAATGATTCCACTAAAGAATTAGTTTCCGAAAGAGAAAGAGCCAAAAAAATCTGAAAGCATCGCAGGCACGCACAAAGGAGCAATCCGCAAAGCAACAGTTCGGCAAAACTAGAATGTTCAACCTAGTAGAACGGATGAACTATCGAGATCATTGGAACACGGGTGCCAGTGGCCCAGGATCAAGAAAACCTCTGCCTAAATGGAAAGGTCCGTATGTGGTAATTTCCAGACGGGGTCCATTAAAAACGATCAAGAAGGATGGGGAGACGAAACGAGTGCATGCTAATGAGTTAGCAACGTGGCACTAAATGTTGGCGCGGCGAACGAGAAGGTCCTGGAGGCAACACCGCGTCGGTTGGACAGGATTCGTCAACAGATGCATAGAGACCAAGGAACCTCAGAAAGGGTAGGAGTGTTGCATAACAGGCAGTCTTGTTGCGAGTAGCATACTACTCACAAGTAGTATGCCGCTCACGGGCGACATTCAGAAACAAAAGGGCAAGCTCCCAACGCCTGGAAGACGACGGACAAGAAGAGACTATCGGAATAGTGTGTACGCGCTATGGGAGAAGTTCGACCAGGGCGAATGATAACGTACTGTTACCCAATGTATGTGAACGCACGTCTGCCGTGTAAACAAGTGTACACGTTTGTGGTCCCATTTTCAGCATGATCTGTACGGGGGTCCGCGCAGTAAACGAATTCGTAGGCCAAGTATGTTTTGCGGTCACAACACCAGAAAAAGAGCAAGGAATTCAACATGTGTTCACCGAGAACCCAGACGTAGGTGTTGCTGCTAAGCGCCCACCCCTACAAACTTCGTTACGCCAACAAAGTCGGCAACATTACGGTTAATACTTTGAGTTGCCTATCTCTAACCAGCCCAACGACAGCAACGAGCAAACCACGCAAATTGGTCAATCTCATGCACCAGTTGGACACGATGCGTGTTTGGAAGGAGCAGATAAGGCGGTTAACGGAGCACGACCCAGTCCTGTCGAAAATATAACGTTCTCTAACATTTAAGTGGTTTGTAGAGGTTATAGCTGAGTTAAAACCATTCATCGCCCGAAAGAATGAATTAATTTTACATGGTGGTTGTATTTTTTGGGGCTCTCGCATAATTTCCTCATACATGATATGACGTTAGTCGTTCGAAGAATCGCACGATGCCCATCTTGGAGTAACAAGAATAAAGGCCTTTGTGGGAAATTACTGCTGATGATCGAATTTTGAACTAGATTTTTGAAGTTTTGTGAAATATGCCAGAAACAGTAATAAAATAATTCTCGACTAATACGCCCTTGGCGTTGGCCATGGCAACGACTTTACGTGAATTACTTTGGCCAAATTGATAGTCTAGTGTATTTGCTGATAATGGATGCTCACCCTAATTGGATCGGTTCCGTCGCACATAATGGTTCACATTTCACGATAATCAGAATGCGATCTTCGTCTGTGACGTTCGGATTACCAGAGAGACAATTCGTACTGCCAACGGAGCTCTTTTCATTAGTGACAAGTTCCAACAGTTTCTGCGTAACAGTGACTTACAACACGTGAAGTCTGTACCATACCACCCTGCGTCGAATGGTTTGGTTGAATGTGCAGTTCAGATTGTCAAGCAAAGCCTTCTAAACAGCATTCTGGAACGGTATAAACCAAACTCGATCGGTTTTTATTCACATGCAAAAAAACTCGAATTGAGTCAACAGGAAAATCCTCTGCGGAACTAATGTTTGGCGGGAAGTTCCGAACAGGACTATGTTCACTTTTCTCCAATCCTCGCAGGTACGTCAAAACGAAACAGGAATAAATGTGTGCACAATCACATGACAGGAGAGAAATAAAGGTGGAGGGGTCGGATCTAGTTTACATTAGGTTACTTCACAAAACAAGTTGGCAGCTCGCTACCGTCATTACCTCAACGGGGAAACCACTCTGACTTGCAGTTGACTGAAGGCAGCATTGTGAGCCGACATTCAGACTATGTTCTTCATTGCACCACGGAGAAGCTTGAGCCGAACAGATTGACTGGGAATGTCGGAACGCATACAGATACAGAGTAGTCTGTTTCGACGCAAGAAACCACCACGTATGCACCAGTGTAGCTCCGACGGTAATAATGTGCACCGAAACCAGCTGACCGATATCAAGTTGAGGTTTATCGTGTTGACTGAGAGTGAGAAGGATGTTACAAATTTAGTGACTAACCAATTGCCGAATTTGGTCCCTCTCCGATTCACTGTGATTGACCTTTACAATCTACCGTATTTTGCGAGGTGACATGGGCGAGGTACTCAAAGTAGATTTTCCCATCCGAAATGAAAACATTCCCGGGCCACGCCCTCACGATTCTCAAGCAGTGATTGTGGCGACTTTACACGGTGTATCGTCTGTTTCGGCGGGTCATCAGTAGTTGGAATACGCTACCAGCACAGGTGGTGCTAGCACCCAGTGATGTGGACTTTTGGCAGCTCATGGATACGCACATAGAAGAAGAAGGATCGTTAACGCCCTGCTTATTTCCGTGTCGACAAGCACAGTAAAGAAGCTCCTTGTCCACCTAACGTCCACATTTAAAGATGGATGCAGAGAAGTCCCAGAAAACCATCGACCAATAGCGTAGCTTCCAGTGGTCTCCAAAGTAATGAACAACGTGGTAGGCGATTTTCAATGGGCCAAGGTGAAAACTTTCAACTTATCACTTAGATGTAACACGGCTTTCGTAAGGAATACAAATGTGAAACAGTGAATCCCCGAAATAAAATTGAAAATGGTCGACAGTATTGCATAAAATGTCTTGTGCACGGACATTTCGTCCGCATCTCATCTGCTACTACAGCGAAATTAGTGCAATCAGTATATAGCAAGTAGGCACGGCCATAATGGTAAAGAATGCGGGCGTTATTAGCGAGGTCAGAATGATCGAAACTCAAGAACAGGGCATTCAGATGACGCAACATGAAACTGATAAGGACGGTTATGTTACTAGGTCAAATGGTCATGGACAGTTAAGCGAAAAGTGGGGGGAATGCTAATAAGTACTTTTAAACTGGATCGGAAACAAAACGGCTAGACGGGTACATGGTCGAAGGTAGGGTAGAACGTTCAGAAAAATGGGAGGTCTTTGGGAATGGGATAAAATTACAAGGGGACGGATAATTTTATAACCACTTGTTTCTGGACACATAGCACCGGGTTTGTTCGACGAATGGCAACAGCCTCTGCAAATCGTAGACTGCTTCGTTCTAGGGCGATATACGATATGAAATGCATTATCACCACAGACTCGATGGCCCGTCTCGTGTAAGTGTTTCGTGATTGCACTTCGAGCGGCGCCAGTCTCGGTGGTGCATAGCCATTTTGGAATGTGTTCATCGGTGCGTGTCCCCAGTTGCCTCGATGTGCGGCCAGCGTACTTGCATTCACAAGTACAGGTAAAAACCATATACTATATTTGATTGGGCGATCAAGGCGACTGGGTCCTTCCTCGTTGAGCTCGGTAGTTGCGTACTTCCCCTAATGAACACCACCTTCGCAGCGTTGTAAGTCCGTTTTTTTGCGGCTGCAAGTCGTCGTCTGATTAAAGCTGAAATGTCATCTCCGTCAAATGGTAAACGAAGACAGACATTTTTCAGTGGAGCAGTTATTATAATGGGATTATGTCCTGTTGACTCGATAAACCGAGGTGGATAACCGTTGTCAGTCAATGTATCAAGGAGTTGTACTTCACTTTCAATCTTATCAGATGTGACAATCTTACGAGCCCTATAAAACAGAGTACGGAGGAGGCCACGTTTCATTGAAATTGGGGCAAAATGATAACTTCGTTTTCCCAGTAACCAAAGAAGACTTACATCGCGAGATGTCAATATTTCGTTCACTCTCTTCAGTCACGAACGTAAAACATTGGAATATATAGGACATGGGTATTCCATGACTCTTGACAGGTACGTCATTAACTTGTCAACTGTACAACTAACGAAAATGCAAAAGGGAGCACTGTCGGCAGGCCTGAAATCCAGTATCCCGCCTAGAACGATTGACCCTATCCATGTTGAAACCCAATTCGAATGTTTCTATGATCAGCTTAAATGCTTACAGGCCTCCAGTCTTGACTCGGCCAGTTGGTTCAAGACCATACTAGTTGATTTGTCACATCAGTATCAACGCACCCCGATCCATCAGTCTTGTCTGCTCACGAAAGCCCATAACAGCAGATTGCAAGAACTAAACAGAAACAACGACAACATTATGCTCCCGCCCGATAAGGGTTCTGGAGTTGTGCTGTTGAATCGAGCGGATTACGTTAGCAAAATGTTAGATATACTATCTGACAGTTCAAAATTTCGCAGGGATATGGAGCAGAGCGATACAGCTATGAAGATTGAACGAACCATCACGAAAGCACTAAAAGAATTACGAATGAAGGGTATGATCGACTAGACAACCCTGATCCAATTAACGCCTGTAGGTTCGATGACCCTATGTATCTATGACTTACTAAAAACCCACAGAGCGGAGGTTCCGCTATGACCAATTTTGTCAATGGGACCATGGTGGCAGACAGTTTGTGTCTGTCTACAAATTGTAATGTCATGGCTATAAAGCACAAATAACCCTGAATCTCTGAAGGGATAATTTGTACAACCTTCCACCCTGAAGTGTTTATCACCAGAATCCGTCCACATGTGGAAACTAACATACACGCATGCCATCCTTATATTAAGAAAGATTTCACATTTATTGAAAGTGTTCAGAGACGCGCCAATAGAAGAATTATGGGGTTAAGGAAAGTCTCTTTCCCGGATGGGCTGACAGTATTAGATCAATTCCAAATGAATTACGGACACCTCATTCTTACCTACAATATACTTCACAACCCGGGTCACATATCTCCTCCACCAAATAAGGATGAAGGTCCGAACATTACAAAACATGCTCCGGATGTGTATGTCCCTTTTTCATTGCCTTCTCGAGGTTGGATATCAAGTGTTTTCTTTCAGTTGCTGCGGACTCAAAAATCCTAACCGTTTTTCTAAGTTCAGAAGGATAGTTTTAAAACCATAAGTTGTTAATGACTTGAGCACTGTGAGTCTTCCACAGTGTTATCAGTTACGGTGTGTCCAGATTTCGTAATTGCATTATTTACATAGGTGATATTTGTTTATTCTGGCTGCTAAAACGGAGGTACGACTATAACATTCATGAGGCCTTGAATTCTCTCCACTGTTTCGATTTGTAAAAATTAAAATATGTTCAGTGAAGAGAGTACGAGTGTTCTCGGACACGTCACATTTCACACTGGTGTTTACCTAACTGTCCAAAATACTGAAATTACGACTAACGTTTCTTAGCTTGAGAGTTTTCTAAGTTTGCTCTCACTACTTACAAAGTCATCCAAATTTTGCGACGGCGGCAGAACTATCACACCATTTGACAATGGTAAAGGTTCTTACTTGTCGGATCGGCACACAAAGCCATGCATTTTGTTGTGTTCATCTGACCTTGTTGTGTCCATTTTTTGACGAAATCTGCAACACATTCGTTTTAACCAGTGCTTTTGACAAGCTTAAAGCAGTTCAGCTACGAAATGACCCGCGTGATCAAAGAAAGTTTATTGCATATTCTTTGATAACATGCTCCGATACTGAATGCAGATATTGTTCAAGCGAATAAAAGTCCTCGCTTGAGTTGGAGATATATCCGTTATCATTTCGACAGATAATTTACATAATGCACAATCTCTCTGCGGGGACAAATTTTCCAAAGCCGTTTAAAGTGACACCCGTCTTATAGGCGATGCTATCAGCAGGCTCGCCAACTACAGACCGATTACATCACTAACGGTTACCTTTAAGGTCATCAAGAGTCCGATTGATGACCAGTTATATGAGCCTCCCAGTCGATTCGTACTGCTACCTGATAGCCGCGAGAGATGCTTGTGGGTTATCAAGTCATATGCTGCTCGGAGATTGTGCAAAGACAAGTGAGAAATTCAAACTAGTTGGCGTCTGTTGTAATTATGGTATGGAAAATCTGCTGGTTCTATGGCTCACTGCTCATTGTTAAGACTACCACTTTAATATGAACCAAACACTTTCGGATTGGTATTGTGCGACCGGTAGTGTACCAAAGGATCACACACTACTTTCTATTAATGTTCAAAATCACACAGTTTGTCAGCTCTTTGCTATTATCATATGCTGATAACGGTAATGTTTAGCGCACAGCGGACAACATGGTGGAATGAGAAGCTGCGCAGCGACCTGAACATTTTACACAGCCAAGTCACAGAAAACCGGTTCTTGGTTTACACGACTAAATGTGGGATAATACACCTCTGACATTCGGGCTGCAAGGTTGGAGAAGAAACAGTGAGCAGCACTGTTTGCGATCAGGCCTTAAGTGTTAGGGCGCCCACCGTGTTACCGTCCCAAAAACCGCCTCCGTCCTCGCGAAAAAAACGATTGAATGTGACCTAGTTAGCGGATCTGCTCAGAGCGGCCGAGAGGGTGGCCTTGGCTAGTTTTTACCCGCCAGACGTTTTACTCCGTTTTGCCCATTTGTGACCCTAACTATTTTCTCCCCAGTAAATGTCCTTCTCTTTTATGATTCGGGAATGTTCTTATGGCCACTGCGCACGCTATAAGTACTTCGTCCTTGTCGCGCACGTTTTGGGGCGGACCAAAGCTCTTTTTGTACGCGTCTTCTGGCTTGTCTTGGGAACAAATACGGGGACAGTCGCAGTAATTCTCGGGACCGAGATTTTCGTGTGAATTATTAACGAGAGAAGAATCCGAATTCTTCCAAGCGCGTTGCGATAGCAAGGACAAACCAGCGTATTGTTTAGAAGGGTTTACAAAAATTTGGCGAGGGATGAACCCACAAGGTCAATAACGTTCGAACGGATACAAACCTATCTTCAACAGCAGCAGAAACAATTCGAGCAGGCGCAGCTAAAACGGATTGACTCAGAAGTTGAGTTTCCAGCAACCGACAGCGGGATCCAACGAATCCTTCAAACCTGTGGCAGAATCTTCGATCAACTCAATCAGTGAGTTCAGTTTTGATCCTGTAACTGGCACCACATTCGAGTCTTGGTTCAAAAAGTATTAGGATGTTTTCAAGGTGAAATTGTCAGACGCTGATGATGCTCGGAAGGTGAGGCTGCTACTACGCAAACTTGGTACCTCAAAACACGAACGGTACATCAAATTTATCTTGTCGAAGAACCCAAGAGATTTCAGTTTTGACGAAACCACACAGACGCTGTCCCAAATTTTTAACGACCAGTCATCTCTGTTTAATATACGCTACCAGTGCTTGGGGTTTGTAAAGTCAGTACATGATGACTGGGTGACGCACGCTGGAACAGCCAATCGGGAGTGCGAACGTTTCAAGCTTCGAACAATGACTGAGAATCAATTAAAACGTCTGATTTTCGCTTGTGGGTTTACAAAACTAAGTACGATTGTTTCTTGTGGGCCTAGACCGTCTCCTAATCGCGCGTCAATGTTCAGAAAGCTAAGATCGTGTTTCATTTATCCATCAAACTATTTGCACAGTTTCGCTCAGAAGTTTCCGTTATTGTTCAACTCAGTAGTTAACTCTATTTTGAAGCGAGCTTGCTGCCCTTGTATTTTGGAGGAATTTATCGTTATTGAGAAGGCACAGTATAGATCCACAAAACAGGTTACCACACTACATTTTCTACAATTCTCAGAAAGGCTGCCCAAACAGGGGCAGTTTTCAAAGCGCTACCCGTATATCATAGAAGTACATAGGACCCTACAACAACCCAAATACACCCTGAAAAAAATACTTATAAAGAGAAGTCAAAAACAATTTTTTGCACAATGTACATTTCGCTGCATCTCATCAGATACGTACCACAGTTTGCAGGTTTATATAGGGAAGTTTAATTGGTATTGTGAGGCCAATCAACAACCACGTAGACACGTACATACACGATGCACATTAGTTACCAAGGCAATCTGGTACTGATGAATACGTCTTTCTGCATGCAAAAGAGTGACTTCCACTTGTTAATCACTACCGCCTCCACGAACCGGCGCATCCTTCGAACTTTTGTTGCGTAAGATATCTGAAAGGCTTCCTTCAGGTTCAATTAGGGTTGACATGTCAACAAGTGTCGAGCGACCGATGACGCCGGTTCATTGTCACTTTCTGGTTTGAGTCTGTCATTGTGGAACCATATGTAATGTGCGGTCGAAACCAGCAGGCGCGCACAGGTAGAATTTGAATTGTGTAACGGAGCGTGCTGCTGTGTTGTCGGCGCCGATTTAGTTTTCGTTTGTGTAAGTCGTGTGCATGGCTTACTGGGCCTTTGGCTCATGCTTGTTCTTGTTGTTTCCTTTTACAGGACTGTTGTTGGAACCATATACTCAGGAAGAACGCTGTCCCCCGGTGTCTCCATGTTGTTCCAAAGTTGGTCCGTAAGTGTCATGGACGATCAGAGAAGAGACGGCCAGTTTGCATGTTACACATATTAGAAGATCGGGTCAAGTTCCAAAAAATAAATAGCGAAAAAGATAGGACTCCTCAGATCGAGAAGGCAACATCGAAATCCTTAAAACAAATGGGAATTGTTGACTCAGCTACATTTGAAAGACTTCACCCCATTGGAACCAGGATTCCCAGGCTGTATGGATTACCCAAAATTCACAAAATTGGGATACCATCCAGATAAATTTTGGACATGTCTAACTCTCCATACCACTCACTAGCCAAATGGTTATCACAATTACTAGATCCCATCAGGCGGAAGCTCTCGACCCACAGCTTATGCGACTCATTTGATCTGGTGAATACAATCAAAGTTACCAATTTGAGTGGACAATCGCTGTTTTCTCTTGACGTCGCATCCTTATTTACGAACGTCCCGTTGAAGCAGACTATAGATTATCTATGTGATTATATTGAGGATTCTGACATATATATTCAGATACCACCGACCAATCTCAAACAGTTACTCTACCGGTGTACTTACAACGTGCAGTTCAAGTTTCACGAAGAAATTTATCGACAGGAGGACGGTGTCGCAATGGGATCGCCGCTGGGAGCACTGTTTGCAGATATTTTCATGGCGAAATTAGAGAACGTACGGCTGAGTTTAGCGGTAGGCCAATGTAATTTTTATAAGAGGTACGTTGACGACTTCCTTTGCGTATTCGATAAGAACGTAAATCCGACCGACATACTGGTTGGATTCAAGGCCGCGCACCAAAATTTACAATTCTCGTTGGAGACCGAAACGAACAGCCAATTAGGCTTTGTGGATGGACGTTTGCGACGCCGCACCGATGGCTCAATTCAACGCGCGATATACAGAAAGGGTATGTAGAACGGTCAGTACATTCATTTCAATAGTTTTGTACCACTTGCCTTGAAAAGAAGTCTAATTAACTGTTTGACGAACAGGGCTGTAAGAATTTCCACGGATGATACTACCGCTGGAGAATTGACTTTCATACATACAATAACCATACAAATAGCTACCCGGAAAGGTTCACAGACAGGGCTATGCAACAACAGACTGAAAGGGACCAGCTGCATCAAGCGAAACAACTGTACAAATAGGATTACCCTTCAAGAGCGATACGCTAGCTGAAACTATCACAAGTAGACTCAAAAGGTAGGTTAGTACATTTTACGCTATTAAATTGCGTGTCCACTTCACGTCCAATCCGATTTTGTGCCCACGCCTAAACGCTAAATTGCCTGTTTCCGCAGCCACGTTTTGTGTAAACTCATTCACATGTCCTTGTGGAACTAGTTATGCTGTCCGCACGACCAGACGCTTATCTGAAAGGCTCCTAGAACACCACCCAGTTTGGCTCGACAGTGAAATAACGAAATCTGTCAACAGTGCAATACTATCGCACCTGGTGGATTCGAATCACTCTGTCAATGTGACAGACGTATTTCGCCCAATCTACCGAGTTAAACCCACCCAATCGATGGTAGTGAGGCGTAGGATTCAGTCCACAGCTGAAGTATTGGAATTCGCTTGTAGAACCCAGCCCTGTGTGCCCAGAAACGTTTTGTTCAGGTTTTGGATCTGCTATGGTCAACCCCACACCCTGTTAGCATGTCAAGACCCATGGTTCCAGTGGGTACTTGACTGCAGCGTGACATTGAACTGACTAACCTGATTAACCACCCGTTCCCCGTTTATCCCCTTTAATGATTCCCCTGTAAAATTTGTGATATGTGTAGGGTAGAATTTGGCATTAAGGGGAAATGGTGTTTTTAGAGATAATGTTGAGATTCGAGTCGTGATGAGCAGTATGACCAGTTGGGCTGCATAGAACGTGTGCCCCATAGACGCAGTGAGACAAGTTCTCAATAAAGTAGTAATGTTATCATCTTGGTAAGGCAAATGGAGGACACATTCGGTTTGGGAGCTGTTGAAAACATCGCCGCGGCTTAATTCTGCTCGTATTCAATGGCAAAGCTAATTTTGGAATTCAGCTTGTTCATTAGATCGAGTATACTTGTCGCCATCCCCTTGATGTCGGCAAATATCAACATATCGTCGACATAATGCCGGTGAAAGTGAGCCTGAGCGAGAATAGCATTTGCATCCTGCTCTAAATGGGCAACGAAGGTATTGGTTAGTAGCGGACCGGGTGGACTGCTCATGGCGACACCATCAATTTGTGTATAACCAGCTCACTGGAAGTAGAATTTCGCCTTCGCTGTGCATAGTAGCAGAAGGCGTAGACAATTCTGTGTCCAAACTGGCCATGTTTCTTGCTACAGTCCAAATCGTTCTGTTTTCCGGATCGTTGACTGCTTTACGGGATGAAGTTGAGACAGCCACTATGTAACAGTTGGACACGGATAGTATTTGCCTCAGGGATACACTAATGTTGTGGAGTTTGAGCAAGCCAAACAGTTGGGGAGTGTGTGATCCTCTAGGCATAACTGATTTTGCAATACTTGCACCTCTTTCTCAACTTGCCCTTCAAGTTCGGCAGCATTGTCTGCCGATGCTGATGGAATCTGATTGTCATTTAACAGTGGCTAAATCCGTAACACATAGTCAGCCTTACCCATGATCACAACACCCGAGCTTTCGTCTGGTTGTAGGATCATCAGATTTTTATTGGTTCATAGCTCAGGAAAGGAAATCGATACGTTTTGAAGTCAGGATTGTGTGCCGTTTGGAGGAGGTGATTCTGTATTGCTGTTCGAGATCGACTATATGGCTCTAAACCAACTATGAGCGTCCTCTGATACTAGACTGAGCTGTGAAAGCCGCTCGAACAGAAACCAGGACTTGGTCCGTGATTCGAGGCCAATGCTGTTCTCTAAGAGTACACAAAATTTAAAACCCCGCTTCCATTTCTCTTTCTGAACAGTCCAACATACATTCAGACGTACACAGCGTCATGCGATCTGAATTTGCCCTATGAATCACGGAACAACAGTGAAAACATCTGCTGGGTTGATGTTTCAGAGAACTTCACGGACAAAATGAAATAAGTTCGTCATTCTGTATGCGTAGAAGAGTTGAATGAACCGTAAAACCATCAAGATCTTAGTGCGAAAGCGGCTACATTATTAATTTCTGGTTCGTATGTTCACTTCGAAAATGAAATATCTTCTATGTCCGGCGCTCTGCATACGGCGGTGAACCTGTTTTCCACCATAGAACAACTGTTGCTCCTGATAGACTTTTTTGAGATATATCAATGCCAGGTAACGTAATGCGCTAACGGCACGAAAATGTGACGAACAATGGATAGTAATATCGAGAGGGAAAGCTCCAAACTGCCGTGACAAACACGGTTGACTGTTCAATCATTCCACATGAGAAACTAAGATTCTGATGATGCAGACGTTAAAATGGTAAGAATTAAAATATCACCCACACACTGACAGGCGTTTTGCATCTACCAAAGCCCGCTTGCCTATAGTCCAAACTGCAACAGCGCTCAACTAGTCACTAATGACATTACGGACACCTTCAAGCATCCATTGCTTCTTTAAGCCTTTGAAAGAAGACTCACTAGGGTTTGTTCTTGAACTATCACAATGCATAAAGCACAGACGAATTTCTTCATGACCATTCCACAGATGGTGGTTCAACCTTGGTCAAAGAACTGACAGCTTAGTTCCCGAAAATCTAGATAAGTAACGTCGTTCCAAATGACTAGAGTTCAGCGAACATTATGTCTGGTTTTTATACAAGGCTCACACGCTTCGAGTACAAACTATCGGAGGATTAGCCTGAGGTCTATTGCGTCGAAGCCCAGTCTTATTCGAATTTGTGGTAGACAAAATTCCTGAGTGCGTTCTAACAGATCGCAAATGAGGTGATGCGAAAACGTTCACAAACAGTGGACTTTGAAACGACACTAGCATGAGTTCATGGAGAGTTCAGAAGGTCGGAGACAAACTGTCAGATTGTCAGTCTGATAGGACCTGCAGTTTCCAAGGGCAAGGTAATGTTGCAACACTGTCAGAGGTCTGCGTTTGTCCTCATCCTTAATGGTGGGCAGTTGGAAGCAATCGAGTTTGTATATTGGAAGCTGCAATACAAACTGTATAACCGAAGCCTGAATTACGTTTGCTAACTGACGTCCACTGTACTGTCAGCACTATCTTAGTCTTTCGATTGTATGTGCAGTTTTAATGCACGGACACGAAATCTCGTTTATTCTATGTCTGTTTTCCGGCATTACTGTCACTGAAGCATTAGCTGCGTTTGGTAGAGACAGCAATGACGAAATTCTCCACGTGTCTTCGAAGCGGGCAGACATCCTCAGCCACAGAGAACAACGATCTCGTGTCATAAGTTGCGTTGGCCTGGACGCACCTACGGAATATCTGCTCACCGCTTGTCATTTTGCGCTTAGTTCGGGCGGCTCAAAGTGGCAGTCTGGTGAACATGTACAACCGAGGTTACGGGCAAGAAGGAATCGACAGTACAAATTGATTCAGCAGAATTTTCCTGGCCCCGTAGCTGCGGTCCTAAAGACTGGATACTGTCTGATAAGTAAAACAACAAAAGTTAATGACGTTGGTGTTACGAATCTCTGTGTGCACCAACAACTACATTATTCTCTGTTTTTACTGTATGACATGCAAATTTTCCTCCTCTCATCTGTTGTGGTGTATTTGCCGCTTTTATTCTATATCTTAAAGTGAAAGACAAAAGACCACCGACTGTCGGTTACGGAACTTGTGAGTGAGCCCAATTCAACGTCAGTTGATTCAATTTGTTTTATTAGTTGACATTAGGACCACTTTAAACATATAGTCTTTTGGAAAACAATGTACGGTAATCTCCAAAAGAACGTCACACTGAATTCTCATAAAGTGACTAACGTCAGCAACAAAAAATCAACGGTTGACGAATACATTACAAGAAAAATCACCACTGGAGAGCCATTGGATTGATGATCTCCACGGGTGGAACTGAGCGATAGGAGGTCCTTAGATTTCGGCGTTCAGCATCTTTCGAAAACAAGGCGTTGTACATTCGTTGCACATTCGCATGTGACTGCATGGGCTCCAGGGCGGGCAACTGAAAGTACAATTCTGTCACCACTTCTGATGCGTTTTTCAGTTGGCCACCGCCATTCAGACAACCTAAGCGGGGAGGAAACCAGTGTAAGCAATGAGAAGCGTAGTGCAACAACACACTGGGCTTTAATGAGTGTGTGCAGCGCGTTTCACAAAAGTAACAAAAAGAAGGAAGTTCAGAAAACACAAAGTTATTAAATGATGACTTCTTTGGTGCAGCATTACGAAGTTGTAACTGGTGCTGCTTTGCGAAGTTGTAACTGGACTGGAACTAGAATTACAATCAGCTCATTTCAAGGTTAGTAAAATGTTATCAAAGTGACAGTGTAACTATAAGTTCTCCCATTGTGCCTGTAGTGACCAATCTGTGACTCGGATACCTGGAAAAGCAGGTTATAGATTAACTTATTCGCTTTCTACAAATTCGGCAGTTACATCCATGTCATTAATGATCACGAAGTGAAATCCTTGCAATCAACTTCTGTAATTCCTTAACTCCAAAAAGCAACAGCAATATCTACATTGGAAATTATCTAGATCGTCTGGCCGAAGTTGATAATCATGATAGATTTGATGTTTCATAGTACTACAACTCAACTTTACCCTGTCGCATCCATTAAGCATAAATATGTCATCCAAATTGTGCTCGCCAGAGAGAATCAGATAAGCACCAACGTAGTCTCTGCAGAGAATTCTTGAACTAAAGAAAAGTTAATCATCAACAACTGTGCAGACCCTTTTATTAAAAGCACTACTAAAAGTAAGTCTATTGAAAAGGAAACTTAAGAGACTAGATATTACCGATACACTTAGCAGATACACGCTCCGTACCATCCGGACTGTGGTTCAATGAGAAAATACTACAGAACGATTGCTGGTTCATCCGGAGAATCCAGTCTCCGCAGACGATGAGACAGATTGTACTTACGAAAGCAAGGGCGGTCATTGCGAAGCTACTCACATAGGGGAAACAAGCAGGCAGTTAAAAATACACACTGATGAACAAAACAGGGACTCACGGTTCCCTACAAGAAGTACATATCAAATTCAAATGCTACAGAAGGATTCGGCAAGGTGTTTTCATTAGGTTTAAATGATTCGTAAGGGTTTCTCTTCCCATGCATAGCGATGTTGTGTTGAATGAATCTCATCCAACACACGTACGTAAGTCGCGATTACAGAAGATTGGCATAAAAGGATAAACAAACGCAGGCACAAAACAGTTTTTCATTATCATCCTCACGGCAACGAAGAGTCTGACCTAATCTATATTTGTTTCAATATCGCTTAACGATCATCGGACTCGGTCAACAATTTCAGGTCCAATCATGGTAAAAACCCCATATGCCTCTCCAGTACTAAATAACAGTAACCAGGAACATATATGTAACGATAATAGGGTGGAAGATGAAGAAATAAGACAACAAATCGAAGTGGAGGACACAAGCGTAAAACGATTAGGCTAGTGGAAGTCTAAGGCTTGCACATAATTGTTTTTGTACACATGATGCTGACTTGTGACGGTTAATCACGAACGCCTCAGTGAAGTACAGATTAGGGTGGCATAGTATAACCTTGAATGCCGATTCTGGATTAATCTGAAGACCGTTGGCCAACATATGTCTAACGATAAATGAAGCCGGAAGTTTGAGTGATCCTGGAACGAAAGAGAGGTAATACAAAATGCTAGCATTTACCAGTATCCGTCTTCTTACTGTTATACTAAAACTTCCGTCTCGTTACCTAATCCTAATTGCATTAATCATGGACTTCTCATGAATATTAACAAGATCTTCTTACCATTGTTTGTCTATTTGACTGAAATGCTGGTGAAGTCTTGCGTTCACTTATAACTCCGTTGATTGACTGTAATGTGTAAAAATCTTGATGTAGAATGTTTGAGTATAAGCGATCTTCACAAACTATAAGCTAAGGTGAAAATGTGATATACATCCATCGTAGATGGAAAAGCTTTCCAGGACTGTTGTATATCCAGTAATGGTTGCACGAATATCTCACACAGTGATCAAACGAATTTTGTTGCAAACCTCTCGATTGGCCCACAACGGCAGACAGACACAAATGATCACACGTACCATCAGTGATTACAGAGTCTAAGACCAACGCTACATCTAAAAGCAAGTGAATTTGGTTGGCCGTAAGCAAATGACCAATCAAGAGAAGATGAAGTACAAAGGCACCAATAAGCCAATAGGAAGCCAAGAATTTCCCATAAGTCAAAACAACGACAGACTGAAAAAAAGAAGTCCTAATATCCACCTTTGAAAAAAACCAACAGTACTGACAACAGAGAAGAGATCGGATACGGCTGACGTTTCGATTCGATCGTTTGGTGCCCAAAAAATAGTCGAATAGAACTTTAAATCCCGGTTGTCCATTATTCCAGCTGACCAGTTAGGATGTCCGCTGCATAAGTATCGGAAATAGGCCGGATCACCGATAATGAACGATAAATCTTCTGTACGAATGTTCCTTGTAGGATCATCCAGTTCATCGCGCTGGAGCGCATCAGACACTGTGTAGTTATCTTCCACGCATTGTGGCGGACTGCATCGGACAAATTTTCCCAATCGAATTAGGCGTTTACAACAACTGAACAAAAATCATTGAATCATATCTTCGGTCGTTCCCTTTTCATTCGTTATGATGAGCTGGCGTTCAAACGCGTTAACTAAATGGTCCGTTTGACCGCTTGGTTGAGGATGATATGATGAATAATAGACGTGTTCACTGTTGTGTTAGGTACGAAACTGGTCAAAATGCACAGTCATGAATTCTGCACCACTGTCGGACAGGACCCTATCAAGAATTGCGAAATGACAGAACAATCGGTGAAACACTTAAATAGTGTTGGTAGTTCATGCACGCTCCCGTAGAAATGTCCCCAGCCACACAGAGTGGGCGGTAACCACAATGAAATGACTGATTCCACCGAGTGGACTAGCAAAACCGACATGCAGATAAGACCAGGATAAGTTGAGTAAGGCCAGGACTGCAGTGGAACTTCCATTGGATTCTTACCTGAATGAGCAGAGCGGGATAAACTTTTAACCATTCTTCTATCAAACCATCGCTTTCAGATCAATAAACAAAACATCGTGACTTTTTGAGACCAACCTACAGATGAGATGTGGAGGACAGTTTCACCACACCTTGACGAACTGCTACAGCAACAACTATGCCATATGTAAACAGTAGACATGAGTTGATCACCGATAGCGATTCACAATGCGGGAAGGGCCGATGAAACTTTTCCACTTGACTGAGATGTTGGCCAAACCGAAATTCATGTGTAATGTGCCCTGCAGGCAGAGTGCGAGGTCCGTTACTCACATTTATCCTAGTCGTAGATCGTTCGAAATAATAGTTGAGATAGTCCACAATCACAGATACTTTTTATTCACAAGGGTAAAGGTGCCAGTTTCCGCAAATTGGAAGTCATTCTGGATTCTCTCAGAAACACCATCCAATTTCCCTAAACTGAATCATATTTCCGGAGTACGTAACAGGAAACGAGACTCTTGAGCTTGTGTGTCATATATGGAAGATAATACAGCTTCAAATCTATGGACATGAAATTGCCCTAACAAAACACAAACCGCTATCGAAGTAGTGCATGAATGGTCAGGTTAGTACACTGTTAATAATAAAAATGACTTGTCGTGCGAGAAGGACAGATCGCATAAGGTAAATAAAACGGTGTAAAGCTCTATGTATCTATAAACTAAAAGTAATTTGGTGGGATAGAGAGTAACTGTTCTCTGAAATCCATCATTTAGCCTCACTTTAGAATGTAATACATTGACAGAAGCAACAGTTGTTCGCGTATAACTGAAAAAACAACGATTCACATGAAATCGGACAACCCAAACTGACTGTCGAATTACCGGATAAGCTGACTCATAAGGAGTGAAAGTCAATGCTCGAGAGACAAAATAGAAGTAAAAAAAACACCGCGCAGAGAATCGAACCAAAAACAGTTGGAAGTGAGATTCGGAGAACCAGTAAGAAATGATCAGTGTAAGATACCAAATTCTTACGGACTCCACGAGACCAGGTGAAAGCGGTCTTTATAAGTTAGTGATCCTTTCTGGAGTGGACTGTTATATATACTCATGCATAAACATAGTCAAAACATTTGGCTGACACTAGTGTTACTACACAGGAACCGCGGCAAATAACATCGAAATGATCAGAAGCACAGGCGAAAAACATTGGAGTGTAGCAATTTAGTGGGTTTAGGCTTCACACCCTTGCCTACGGCTTCTACGCATGGGTTCCTCTTCATTACTTCAGGCAGTTGTTTTGTGTTCGATGAAGGAAAATCCATGCGCACCCTATTAGTTTCATGAGTGCAATCGACAGCGACAATCGACGAGCGGTAGTAAAAACGGTACATTAACCCGCACAACCTATAGAGCTTCATTCCGCAAATCATCCAGTGGAATATACGAAACGGCCAACACAGAAAAGATGCGAAAGCCGAAAAAATGACCGCCATCAACAAGGAATTTCGTTTGTATGGCAGACATTTACAGAACACTTCGAGTTTTGAAAAAGTTTGCGGAATAATGAATTGAGATCCGGCAATAGGACTTGATGAAGCGTACAAAATAAAACCAACTTACGTTTTCTGAAAGTGTTTGCTCTTTTGTATCATCTAAGTATAACTACCATTTCAAGTGTCTGGTTTATCATAACAATGCACAGGGCAACTGGATAATGATGTTGAAATATAAAACACAATGGCCATCAGGAAATTTGTTCGAAAGAATCTCAGGTCGGGCGGTAGCAGAAGGTAATTCTGTCCCACAGGTGTTGTATAAACTTGTAAATATAAAGAAAAGCTTGTGTGAGCATGAATCAGGTAATATCGTTGATGCCGTTGAACTCAAACGTACCTCCGGGACAGGCCATGACTTCCACATAGTCGAAAGGATACCGGGGTTGACGTCTGTAATTGCCAAAAGATGACTGTGAAAGATTGTTTGCTTTGTGGGCAGTTTTGAGCGGTTGCACAATATTCTGAATGTTACGAAATCCGTTCGCCACCGCAAAAGCCAGTAAAGGAGCGGGTTGCGCTTTGGATTGACGATAAGGAGTACGATTGGTAGTATTCAAGTGAAGCAAAGCTTTTTGAGCGTTATCTCGATCGACAACAGATGCAAACAGTAACCACTCCTGTTAGTAAATGGTGAATTGGGAACACAAACGGTATAACGCATGGTGAGATGTTGTAGAGAGTAGGAGAGTACGTACCAGTCAGCCCAATCGAAGAAACTGTAGGTTAGACCACGGATCAAGACCCACATCTGTTATGCAACCACTGACATATCTAGATGGTTATTCGGAAGTCACAAGAGCTCTGAGGAAGGGAACAGAGTGATCAAATAATGAATCTGTTTACCAAAGTATTTTGACTGGTTCTTAGTGAGCTCAAGCAAGACAGCTACTCATCGCAATCGGAACAAAGACTAGAAGCTAGTCATGACAATAGTATTATAAGTGTTAATGACGGGCTGCGACAGACTCTACGTAAACACCTAAGTATCTGTGGGGGAAAACTGCCAATTTGGGCAAAAATAGATCACGACATATTTGTTCGTTCACACACACGAAAATCAGTTATCAGTGACGTTCATCGTAGGTTAGCTGGTCGAAACTTCGTAGACTGCACGATCATATTGAGGAGGGTCAATTGCGCAGTCCGTAGTGAACAAATGTGTAACGACCGTGCTGTTAGTAAATCTCATCAATCCATTCTCGATCCACGTTGGACGATGCTCTTCCATTTGTTTAGATAGATGTCTACTATTCAGACTAACACACTTCGCTGTGCAACAGTAAGAGAACGGGTGTGTAAGCAAAGACAGGTCAACAACGGGTAACGTATCTTTCAAACTCAGTATCAGCAATGGGGAAGTAGTGCACTACAGTGTTACAGCAGGGTATGTGCGTCTGAAAGACTGATAGAGTTAATGCCTAATTCTATTTGTCCCAACAGCACATATAAATGGCGGATCAATGCAGCTTGTTTTTCCATTATGATTACTAGATCTTATGGTTGGATTGTGGCCCAGTTCCAACTTAGATGAAGGCGACGATAGCCGATTTTTGCTAACGCATTAAGGAATATCCTCTGGTCTGTGTCAAACATATCTAAAGATTCGATTTTCATCATTCATCGGCAAGAAATCGAATAAGGTTTGCGTTTGTACGGCACAGGACTACTAAAGTATACATATTGTGAGGTTCACACTGCTCGACGCCGTCAAGTTCTATTTGGTTGCTTTTCCAGGCTTCCACTTTCCTGAACGACTTTGTGTTACAGGAACTGGTGCAATGAAGGGATGAGTCGGATTGAGTGTTTGAACAAACAGCTGATGTATCACTTTCTGATTCTAGTAAGATCAGCGATTAACCAAACAGTCAGTGCAGTAAACCAACACTAAAACTAGAAGAAATGTCTCAGTACTGTATCATAAGCAACCGTGAAGATGGACATTACAGTCCCTTTTTGAGGGAAATAGTCGCTGAAGCGCCTTCGATATCCTCAGTAACCAAACACCAGTGTTTGAAATTGACGTATGACTGTCACACAGCCATGGAAGGAAAAAGCCTTCGTTTAACAGTAAAAGAAGAGGCAGTAACAGGATTGAATTTCTAGCAGAACCACTAAATGCACACTCACACATACAACACAAAGATGTCATGCGTACCTGACCAAACGGTACTATGGCTTGAAATGCAGTTCATCGTAACAATGACGAACAATATCCTGGGAGAAGGAGCACAAAGACAACAGAAGAAACAAAACATAGTCTAAATGAAATCAAAGAGATGAATTGACAATGTAATCAATACGTGCACACCACTGACTACGGCATGCTGACACATCGAACAGCGTTTTTGATAGGTGGTCCGAATGATTGGAGGTCCTAATAGAGAATTCGAAGCCAACCAACTTCGCTCAACAGGGCAGTCAGGGCCATAACGTTGCTCGACCACTCTATGGTTTTAATCAACCGTTGGTGGTATTGGCAAATGAAATCCGGTGAGGCAAACACTCGGTTGGTATACAAATCAAATCGCCAAGCTGAAGTAGAATATGAACTTGTACTATTTGCCTAAGAAGTTCCGTTTACAAATTCGTTTTGAACGACCGCCACCGGACAGTTGTGACGCTTATGTGTTTAGCCCACCTGCTGCGAGCAAAATGAAGGAAAAAACGTTCCATGCCTATTCATATCTTCATTAAATACAGGCTATGTTATCGAACAACGCAACAAAGTAAATTGTATGCGAATATCATATACCCTTCAGTTTGGCAACAGCCGGCCAACATGTCATCAACAGCAATACAAGATGATGAAATAGTGCTACCCAAGTGTGTGAAACAACTCAGTGTCCTAAGCAGATTGTCTGCAACAAAACGCGTGGTAGAGGGAACACCCTCTAATTGATCATCCACTTTGCATCCAAAAAATACGAAGCACATTCCATATAGGCCGATCCATTCACACACCTTAACCAACAAGCCCCGCAGGTTATCTACAGAAGTGCCAGGCAGAAAGTTAGCATTCGCATACTCTATATCGATCAGCTTAGTGCCAGGAGTAAAATCCACACCCAAGAAGCCGGATTACTCTGATGCACTTTATAGCATATCGTACATACCAAAACTGGGCGTGAAGGGATATATAAGACATCTCTCGTGAACGCGACGCGTAGTGATTAGCACTCGAGATAATTGCCCATTAAGATCTCACTTAGCTTACAGATTGGCCGCACAATGTTCCTGACGAATTCATATATATTCCCGATACTCAGGTAGTTGAAGAACATAAGGAAGTTATTAAAAAAGCACTGCAAACACACGCAATCGATAGCACCTAACCAAGACTAGGGAGACGGATGATAAACTGAAGTCTATTCCAGCCTTGGGTATAACAATTGTCTTACGAAAATGTGCACTCGCTCCATGCCTACATCCAATCTTTTTCAGCACGAGCTTGGACACCAAAAAAAGGACTGCAAAACGATCAATTTGACGGCCAGCTCAACTGACTTACTTGTAAATCCCGATTGTGCAGCTGACGAACAAGTACGTGCTCGTCCAACTGGGGATCACTGATCAACCGTATTCCGAATAGCTCAAAAGCGGCTCGACAAAAGATGACTGAGGCATAACCACCGGAACCGGTGCCAATATGGCGATACATCGGAACGAACTTGGAAGAGCAATCAGGTGAGATTGTAACCACACCGCACAGATCAATCAACCTTCGAGGTATACAGAAGAAATGTACACTCTTAAAGGTAACGCCAGTAACTATTCCACACAAGTTGATGGGAAATGCGGTTAAAATAAATAAAGAGACGTCCTGAGACATGCACGGCAATATGGAATACAAGTTGGCAAGCTGTGATAGGACAAATCAAACATGAAGTGTGATTGGGTTTAGTAAAACAGGAGGATTTCTGTAATTATATTCTCACTGTCCGTATGTGCAGTTACCTGACCGATCATCTGTTAAGACAATAGGAGAAAAACTAATTCACACGGACGATAACACTACCAATTGTTGCTGTTGTTGTTCTGTCAAACACATATCACAGAATGTTCA
>JTDE01003269.1:9778-23990 GCA_014338405.1 Paragonimus skrjabini miyazakii | reverse complement strand
GCCTAGAAAAGTGGCGACTCATCTTAGATGGTAGTTGACAGTGTGCACTGGAAAGTTCCCCTTGCTATTAAAAACGGTCAACAGTGGTTCACTGTCGAACTGAAGTGAAGATTTTCTCCCATGAAATGGTTCATGAGATAACCTACAGTGTGCAGCGAAAATTAAACGCAAAGTTTCCCTCTAAGTTCGTCAGTAATTCTGTTCTGCAGAAACCAGTGGCCTAGAGAGACATGAGCGACAGCTTTCTGTGATTGATTCCGGAATCAGTGAAAAATTACAACTCACATTTTACAGTCGGATGCATCTGATGCAAGAATGATGCTAAACGATGGGTCATAGTATAATACTAATGGCTAAGACAATGTAGATGTTATGGACTTAAAACCGGTTCGACGCTCAGCTGTTCGGTTACAATTAGGATTAAGCCAAAATAAGCTATTCTGTGAAGTACAACAAATTTCCATATCGGATACGAAGTTACCGTTGCTACTTAGTCACACGCAAATGACTGGACAGTACTAACGTCAGTAAGTGGCGTCTTTTCATGAGTGACTTACTTCTTCTGGATGTGAATATCGATCGACGGAACCAACAGTAAGGACCAGATAACGAAAATTAAGAGAAAAAGAAACAGTGTGCCATGCGGACATGAAATCTAAACAGTTCTGTACGTCTCGCGAGTCTTGTTAAAATGACTGAAATGTTCTCCAACGTTGTGACCCACGATTACGATGCGATACACGGCAACGATTGACAATTCCCATGATTTGTTCGAAGAGTGCTGGAGCATAATTTAATCCAAACGATAGTCGACCATTGCGACAAAATCTCTTACGCGAACACTATTAGCATTTGATTTGACACATCGTCGATATGGACTTGTAGATGCGTTCGACCATTTCAAAACGACTAGTGACGCTGCCCACACCGAACAATCAATGGGGCTAATGACACCCGTCGCTTCTGAGTGACTGAATAGCGTACTGACCTAACCAACAACAGCATACGGCACCGATCAATTTGCAATTTTGTGTTCTATTTTTGATATAGATTCGCTGTTGCGATAGTGCGCAATCCAGGACTGTCAGTAAAAGCCGTCACGTTCTGCTTGTAGCCGAGAAATGGGTTGAGAGGTACACGCAGTGTTCTGAATTCTGCTGAATTCTCCTTTTAATTCAAATGTTGAAAAAATGTTAGTCATGGCAACTGAATCATATAAGTTATTAATGGGGCTATGCAAAAGTTTCAACCTCTCAATCCACCGAATGCCAACTAGATCACATGAGCAACTGTTTACGATGTAGGTCGTTACGAGAAATGTGTGGCCGTGAAAATCGCACACAGTTTATTGTTCTTGCAATAAGCAATGTACAACCAGAAGCATTACAGGCTAGGTTGGAGATTTGAACAGTTCCACGGTCCCCGTGAACAACGTGTGATAACAGTAATGCTAAAAGCAGAATCAAACTGGAATATCCATGGAACACGACAGACAATACTGGACATAAATTCCAGTTAAGCAATTAAACATTTGATGGCAGTAGTAGTAAGGATGACACCAGATGTATGTTACGATCAAGTACGACTCACCAAATGCAGGGGGTAAGGTCCCCCGGGTTTAGGATGTATTGGGATTGGAAGTGAGAGGCAGGCAACCCAAATGCCGAGCTCAGTAAACAACCGAATACCAAAACTATTGGATCCACCGTTCTGACTACGCGCTCAGTTGTTCGGCCCAACCCGGGAAGGAGATTCTGTGAGTATTGCCAGTTATTGGGAACCAGTCAAAAAGTAAACCACATAAGCTGTGAATACATATGGCAAACAACTGTCATACATGACAATGAAGACCGAGCGATTCAGATGGGACGGCCATACATGGCAGTGCAGGCGTTAGAACGAATCACGTTACGGAGGCGTCGGCAGGCCTATGAGAGAAAACAGTTCAGATACGGTTGAAGCGTACAGGCGTCCGATCGGTTGGCTACAGTCTGAGTGACTAAGTGAAACAATGCAGATTCATCCACCCGACAATGAATCTACCCCAGGTACACTGAAATATTTCAGCTTCAACTCAAACAACTGACGTTCAATTTCACCTGTAGGTTAGCACAATCTCACAGATGACGATTCCCCCGAAATTGGATTGACCGATATTGCGCGGATCTTTCTGTCTGCCTTGTTAAGGGATGCACCTGGTACTCTTCAGCCGGTTAAGTGAACAAACACACTGAAGTGTACAAAATCAATGAGTCAATGTTAACCAGAGTACAACGGTACAACGGAACGGAACAACTTGAACAGATGGGATCAAAGGCAAAACTCCACAATATATAATCGATTAGCCGATTGGCCCAATTAAAGGGAAAAGGGCAAAGAATAAGACTTTACGTCAAGGTTTAGCAACAGCGGAAGTAACCAATCAGACTTCAAGCTGAAAGTTTAAAATTGCAGGAAGTGATTCCAGCTGAAAAACCGAAAACAAGTAGTGACCGATCAGAATTCCGGTTAAAAGGTCAAGAGCAACAGGAATGAACCAGTCGGAGTCCAGCTCAATGTCAACTCACCTTCGTACACAACTGAAGGTATTTATCAAACTTTCTCAACCCCTACGCTCAAACACCAAAGCATTGATGAGGTCACCACATTTGGTGAAAAATCTGCAAACAGACTGCGAAGTTTAGGGTACGACCACGGCTGTTATCATAGAACACTGATTCGGCTGCTGACTGTGTTCCTTAGAATGTATTGCTTAGACGCTAACGGAGTAGAACCAAATATCTGATTACAATGAAACGTTCAGCAAGGAACAGGTGCCAACTACAACAAACGGAAGTTGCTTCTGGTGAGGTTGTCATGTGGCCCGAACGTACCGCGAATGCTATAAGAAAGAATCGATTTGCCATCAAAGCGACTGTTCTACGGTTAAATCGCAGCACACAAAAGGAGTACGACTGGCATCTCGCAACTACAAACCGCTGGTGGATTTACAAATACAGGTGCAGAAGCAGCCAACACTCTGGGTAAACAGAACGTAAATGTGTACAAACGCAAATCATGAACGACGTTTTGAGCACATAGGTAGGTAGCAGTCCAACTGAATTACGCCAAACTTCTGTGTCACAAGTAGGGATCAAATTAGAGGACCGACTAACCCACCAATCACCTGGTCCAGACTTGATATCTCTTGAAGTTCTAAAACGCTACCTAACGGAATTAGCAGAACCGTTTGTAGTACTTTTCAATCGTTCCTTGTAAACTGACCGTCTACCGAAAGTGTGAAAACGGTTCACAGTCACCCATATTCAAAGATGGATGCACAGAAGTCCCAGAAAACTATCGACTAATAATAACTTTCAGTGGTCTCCAAAGTAAGGGACAATGTGGCAAATGTATTTCAACAAGCCATGGTTGAAGACTTTCGATGAGCGCCTATCCACGTGGATTCAGGATTATCCAACTGAACATCGGTTCAACGTCATAATGAATGCACAGTGGCCAAGATTGTTACCTACCAACAGTGACGTTCCGCAAAGGTCATTCTTAGGACACTTGTCATTTACTCTTTTCGTTCTTGGACTACCCTGTATTGTCAAATCACCGATGTCGCTCTACGCCGATGACACAAAACTCTGGCGAGTTCTTAAGTGTCCCGAAATACGCGATAACCCTACGGAACGGGTTGAACCGTCAAAACCAATGGACCATGGAAAATAACTTACCGCTGAATGTCAACAAGTGTCAAGTCATGCACGTTCGTTATCAGAATTGTACTGACTATTACCTCAGCGACACAACGCTGCTCGTGTTAGTATGCGAATGAGATCTAGGGACCATGGTGGCAGACAGTTTGTGTCTGTCTACAAATTGTAATGTCATGGCTATAAAGGCACAAATGACCCTGAATCTCTGAAGGGAGAATCTGTACAACCTTCTACCCTGGAGTGTTTATCACCAGAATCCGTCCACATGTGGAAACTAACATACACGCATGCCATCCTTATATTAAGAAAGATTTCGCATTTAATGAAAGTGTTCAGAGACGGGCCAATAGAAGAACTATGGGGTTCAGTAAATTCTCTTTCCCGGATGGGCTGACAGTAGTAGACCAACTACCAATAAATTACGGACACATCATTCTTACCTACAATATACTCCACACCCCGGGTCACAAATCTCCTCCACCAAATAAGGATGAACGTCCGAGGAGTCATTTGCTAAAACTGAGTAATGGAACGGACAGGTTACTCGGCACACAGAACTGATTCACAGTGAGGATCTGTTCACAATGGAACACATTGCTTAACTCTGTGGTCACGGCTGGATCGGTTGAGAGTTTTGAAATATTACTCGATCGACACATACGTCAGAGAAAACGAGCATAACGAGTTTCCTAACCGTCATTCCAGCCCAGTCCCACAGAACAATACCTGCGCACGTCTGACTGAATATTGTTTTGTGTTCGTGAGCCGAAATGGTTGTGATCAGCAGCTTCATTGAATATATGTTTCATTTTAATCCATTAACTCTCTCTTCATAACTATAAACCGCCCAATACAATTTCTCATTGACTAGCACAGAGACAGGAATGCACAAGCAAAGGTCTTTTTCCCTATCATAAAAGCCTATGAACCTATGAGCCTACGTAGCATCGAATACCTAAAAGGACGTGCTTACTTCTGTGGCAACAATATACTGGTTTGTGCTGTTTTCGACTACACGGATGACATGTTCGGCCTATATATGTGTTCCTTCTCTACACTTTCAGCACATAAGGAAGGATTTAAATGATGGTTGAGAGAGAAACCAGAAGGAGAAATACGTCGTCCACATGCACTTGGTGTAAACCGTAGTCGAATAACGTTCTTGACTGGTTCGCTTTCTGCTATCAGTTTGGAGTCTGTCTGTACACTGGTCAAACTGCCAATCCTTTGATAACCTCGGAGGAACTGTCAAGCTTTGACAAGATGCGGTTCAGGATAGAAACGTCAGACGATGACCGCAGCTCACTCACGGAAAGCCGATCGATTGTGTTTTCCTTCAGGTTGAACCGCTTGATCTCTAAATTGGTTTTACCAACATTGGACGAAAAATATTCCGAATTCCGACTCTTGACTTGGAAGCATGTGTACCGAATTTGCAACAGAAGAGAACGGGCGCTGAATATTTGCGAGACACTGTTGTTTCTTCACATTACATACGTAGGTTTCTGAGGCAGAATTGAATTAGCACACTTTAACAGTATCCGTGATTCTGCTCATGTCGAAATTCTACGATGGCATTGGCAAGGTGATCATTGGTTAAACCTGCGTTACATGAATGTTACGATGAACATTAGTTCATATTTTGTGTCATTCTGTGTCTGAAGCACCTGCGTAAACACATCCATGACTTTTGTCATAATCATTTGTTAATTTGAACGCATGTGATAGATTCAGTGACCACTGATGTACTTTTGATTCGCCCAGAAGGACAGGAAAACCAGACCACCCAAGTTTCAGAACAGTCCGAACGACAGTAATGTGCCTCACCCATTCGACCATATGGTAAGTCAGGGCGAAAACAACTTGCGCCAATCTAATCCAATCGCAATCAATGCCAATGCATGTGTTATCGATAACGCCGTCTGTTTATATGACAAGTGACAACTATCTGAACCTCAGATATGGCATATATAGTTTTAACGGCAGTGTCTCACTAGGCTCTACTTTTTATATTTCCGTAGGCGAATAAAACATACAAGTCACCCGTACTTCGCTGTGTTGAACCACAGTACCATTTAATATGGGAATGTTTAAAGTTGAGATTCCAAAACAGATAGATCAAACCATTTCTTCAAATTTAAGGTTTGTCACATTGAACGTCGACATCTATTTTGCCACAGCAACTGGATTTTGAGACACCAGCCTGTGCACTCACTTGACAACATATTCCGCAAGATGTAAGTTCGACAACCCAGGCGATTCACAGACCGTCTACTGGCGGTGACTGCTTGTGATCCTACTGACGGTAATAGAGACGGCATTAAAGATAACATTTACGAGGAGCTAACTATTGTACCTTGGTCGACACGTGGTCCCGACATTGTAATTTAATTGCTAATAAGATCACTGGAGCGAGTCGAGTGAGCGATGTTGAATCGCGTCAAGGTGAAAAATTTAGGCTAATACTAAATCACTCAGATAAAAAAGGAATTGCACCGATCCACAACAGATATTTACAACACGAGCGGCACTGACTTCAATTCTTCGCCATATCTGACAGCGTCCTAGAACAAAGGCGTTCACTGCCTTATGGATCCTAGCTCGGAACCTGGGAGCGTTCTATTGAGGTAAGCTTTAGTGTAAGTACCTTCATATTCCGAACACAAGTCACAACAGTTGATAGTCTTAGGATAAGCGTTATATGGGCACTGAACGGCCATTTATTAGTAGAGTTATTATTATTATTATTAATGACTCAATTAATTAGCTTAATTAAGTTTACTTAATTACTTGTTAGTAAAGCTATAAAGAAGGCAGATCAAAGAGATGGATGGACCGTTTCGATGGCTAGTCCGTCTGGACATCTGCTTACATTTTGCCTGTTCCACACACTACTGGAATTCTGTCATCTATCAGTATATAAATAACCAGCCGAAATGATGTCCATAATTTCAGCAAGGCCATTAAAATCTGCACCTCTTCGAGTTTAGGCGGCCTCATATCACTACCATATAAAAGTGATGGTGGAGGTTTCGATGTATCTTCTCCAAGTCGTGTGGGTAACTGAGAGCAACATGTCATTACGGCTGTCCATTAAGGCCTGCAGGTTTAAGGGCGACAAGTGCAGTTGTAAAATACACACAGGGGAATTGAACAGACTTCTAACTATAACCCGAGGTATAGCGTCTACCATATGACTTCAACTGACTGCGACCAGAATAGTAGATAGTAAGGATGCATAAAAGTGGTTCTATCCTGGACGTAAAAATAATAGATAGTGTCAAGCGCACTGTCGACCAACAATTACTACATCTTTCAGTGGATCGACAAGCAGTTCTAAAGATTCTGAGAAGAAGCGGCATGCTGACCACGTTAGAGTTGTCTCAAGTCATCTAAAACACCGCTGACGCCACAAAGACAATTCAATCAAACTGAAGTGTCGCATTTACCAAACTGCAGTCAGAGCGGTTCTATTGAGCGTCTGGAGAACGCAGTGCGCAAAGGTCGAGGATGTCAGACTAGGTGAGACAGTTGATAACCGATGTTTAATCACACGCATCAGATGGCATAAGCAGGCGAATAAAATGAAGGTTATGAAGCGAGTTCTGGATAGTGAGGGTTATACAAACCAGATCCACGTTACATTGGGAATGCTCAAATGTTTAGGTAAGGTATTAAGAATGATAATTATCGTCTATCAGGCCGTGAGCTCCCTGTCCACTGGCATAAAGGTAATAAGTTGACTTAACGACGAAAAATGGAAGTATCCTCGAAATAACCGCGCAGGCTGAACACTACTCACACAAGGCTATGGTTGAGCGATTGCTCTGTCGATCACAGGCGTAGGTCGTTCGTGCGGACTCTTGGTATTTGACCATCTACGTTTCTGCCAGTTAGCAAGCATCAAATGGACTGATACTGTGGTTAACGCGACAGTCTTTCTGCGCAGTCTTTCTGTGCAGTTTCTCGGTCGATAATCGCAGTAATGAAAATGCACAGTTTTCGTTGGTTGCGTCACGTACTCCGTATGCCAACTGAGCGTCTGGTGCACTGTTCATTGTAGTCGCTGGTGGCTGGAAAAAACCGCAAGTTGGCCGGATGATAAAGTGGTCAAGAACTAAGGAAGCGTTGGCCGTTTTACTGGGCAAGGTTGTCAGATGGCGCCTATTGGTTGCAGAGTCTGCGACCATCCACACCAATGGTTGGAAACACTCTCTGGCATGACGCTGTGCCGCAGTCAGTAGCAAACATGTATCTGCAAACTTGCTGACCGTTCTGTTTCATCGAAACCAATTGCTTCTGTCTAGTCGTTTTTCGTCCTTTCCCCTCCCCATGCAATTTTATTACTTACTGCTCTGAAACTTCGTGGACCATTGTCTGGATTAACAGCAGTCCGAGCAATCATACAAACGTTCAACAGGAAAGTAGACAGAGACTCCAGGACGAAAGTTCAAAGGCTGTAGAAAGTGACCAATTGGACTTTAGATCAGGAGTTCAAAAGTAACAGGAAATAGCCAATCAGATCCCTGGTTATAATTCAAAAAGAAATATTAGGTAGGCAGTCAGAATTCATGCTGAATGGTAATCTTGTCTTTTGTATATGGGAGTGGGAGACCGTCAAACTCCACTGATCTCTACGTCCAAACACCTACAAACTGATGGTGTCACTACTTTTGGTGACCAAACGTTTGCAATCTAGATACCAAAATCGGCGAACAGCAAAAAATTCCTTTGGTTCCACAGATTGCCAACATGTGACAACACAACCAGAAATGATGGAACTGATGAAAAAATAACCGCAAACAGTAGTAACGTAATTCAACAGTATTATGTGTCAAACCTAATGGTACAAATATGCTGAGTGAATACATAACTGAACAGTGACATAAAGATATCAGCACAGATGAAATAACCTATTCATTCTAGCACGATTGTGTGATGCTTAACTTGAAATTAACCAAATCCCCGACTACTCATAAGTAATCTAAACAATGATCGTCGAAACAAGTCGAATTACGCTAGTTTTCAGCTGTAACGCCACAGAAATAATTGCACTGTTCCAGACGCTATTATAAGGCCACGGTTAAAAGAGATGAGGGCTCAAACTCTTTCCCACAAGCTTGGTAATTACCGTTATCGTCCGTTGGATTTATGCGGAAACCAGTAATCCCAAACTACAAATAAACGACCAACGGCGTGTTTAGGTTCTTTCTGTCAATCAACCTAACTTGGCAGATTAATACAACGGAGAACGCAGCGGTTAAATTAGAACATGGTCATTCCTCATTGAAACCTGCAACAATACAAGGAAAGTAGCTAAAAACTCAACGTAGACAACGGACACAGTGTACACAAAAAGTTGGTTAATGTAATTTGGACTGACCTGGACAAATACCGCAAAAAAGAGGTAAGCTTGTATCGCCTGAACCGCTTTTTGTGGCAGAAAAGCGTTGCAGAAATTCCTTTACGGATTCTTCCAAAGCGATATCACGAGTCCAGGTAGTATCAATGACTAGATGCGCACCCATTTCATGTAAAACTCCGGCGACAAAAGAACGAACCATATCCAATTGATTAGAATCGAGGCTGAGATGGTTTTCAGCAATCCACCTGCGAAACCGCTGGGAAAGTAATAAATTACTGTTGTCGTGCGTTATCTTCTCTCCCAAACTGGCCAACGACTGTGGAGAAAGAGACACCGCTAAAATCCGCCGACCAGTTAACTGTTAACTTGTGGTAACAATCTCAACTGACTCACCTGATTCCGATTGTCGTCAAGAAACTGCATGAAGGTGTCCACACTGTGTTCAGAGATGAGCACGCTTTCAGCTGTAGTGATACATCCACTGCATGCTAAGCAATCATTGAGTGAGATTTTGGCCTTTTTCAGAGTGTAGCTATTCCCATCCTATGCAATAAAATAAACATTTCTCAAAACACCGCGAACGACCTACACCTCTGTGAGCGCAGTATAAGTGCCGTCAGATTCGATACGGACAGCTTTCGTTTTTCCATGCTGCACATCGATTTTCACAGGTTTGATACAACTCTGCACAAGTAAAAGCAAATTGTGTGCATACCTTTGATGGAGCAATATAATCGTCAACTTCCTTCAAACGCAAAACGGTTGAGAAAGTCATTGTTCACAAAAGAGTTGAGAAGCACAGAAGAAGTAACCCTCTGAAATTAAACAGCAAAACAGGAACTTTGCAAATATGTAAAACAATGCCGGTATTTTTGATGAACGCCCGATACAATGTACAGTTCGGATTGGTTATCCAATAGAAGAAAACATTAAAACCAGCAAAATTTATTTCTACCGATAGTCTAGGCTTGAAATGATTACCTCGGCGTTGAATCCGTGGTTCTATCGACCTAAGCCTGGCGATTTCATGATGGAACGATCGCAAAACAATAAGAAATTTAACACTGACTAGTAATTTGTGAACGTACTGAAAGCTAAAAATGTCAGAACTCCAGGACAGCCGCAGTATAACACAGTATGACATTTGAGCCTGGGGTAGACAAACATGGACAAATTGGAAAATATCACTAGGTGAGTAACATATTCAATACGAAGGGGAGGAAGCCACAGTATGACCGGAATTGGAGGTCCGAGCATATTTTCGACAGTGCGATTTTTTGTTGTGAAAGGTTGGTTTATCGCTTCAGTTTCTTTTACGATTATAACAACCAGATTCTCCACATAGGTTAATGGATTACTAGGTACCTATTCGGCCGTTTGTTACTTTCGATACATCCTCCAAAGTAGCCAGTTTGTGATTTTCACCGACCAAAAACCACCGATACAGCAGGCAGACCAAGGCTATTCCCAGGTCACTACAAGTTCTCTTTGGGTGTGTTTTAGTGTGCTTTCATTATGTCTCGTGTATTAAGCCTTAATGTATCTGTAAGACTTGGATTACTGCAGGAAGTTGAGTTTGTACAAGTTCAACTAGATCTATGTTCGTCATATAGGAAGCAATAATCCGTAAGAAACGGTAACCTGCTACCACTGATGAGGTCATTGGGAAAAACATTAAGAGAAGGTTTCAAAAATCAGCCCCACTAACTTAATTTTTACCCCATATTTCTGATTAACAAGTGTTTAATATTTTCATTTTTGTAACACTGGTATGCATATTCTAGAGGATTACATACCAGAATAAGGCCGGACTAGTTGTGTCACCGTTTTCACTATTTCGACGTATTGAATTTTGGCTTTATAAGCAATTGTAAAGCGATTGTGTTGTAATAATGTGTGCACTGAGATATCAAACGTAGCCTAGACCAGTTTAACATTACTTTGTACAGAACCATCACGCGTTGACCTAAGCAGTCTTTTAACTTTGACAGAACTCGGGAACATGAATTCCGGTAGAAAACATACAGCTTGAACACAACAGGTGCTACAATGACTCCCCATGTGGTTGTCACAGACTTCAGACCCTCTTTTCTCAAGAGGAGAAGTAAAGCCGATAAGTGTTGTGTCGGAGAGTATCAACACTTTGACGGGATGTACTGACCGATTATGCACGACCCACGAATTACGATACGGCAAGATAGGATAGCAAAGGGGACGAAAATAACGGTCTATCGTTGTCGCATGTATTCACTCGAACAAAGGAAAATGTGGCTATATTAATTAAAAAAAAACTGACTTTCAGTGTCGCGTGAGGGCGAGAACAAACAGTCGAATAAAGTTCAGATATCCGTTATTAGAACTAGGTTTACTCAATCCCTAACAATAAGCACCAATCACGAGGCATCTCTTCAGTTTTCTAAACCTTCCGAAATTCTGTCAATTCTAATAACCTTTCCTCACCACCCTTGAATAGATGAAAGAAGAGATCAGACCTAAGGGCCCTGTTCCACCTCAAAAACTCAAAATCCGGGACAATCTGTGCTTTCGACGGAGAGCAGTCCCCAGCACAACAGTTGATTATTCGGGTCCCGTCGTTTATATGACTCAGTTGAGACCGAAACGTTCAGCCGACTTGTAAATCCTCAAGACAGGCTGAGGATACGAGAAACCTAATTCCAACCACTGGTCTCACTCAAATCCGCTAGGTAGTCAGCATAACCACGAGTGACAGAAAATGGCAGTTTGTTGTTCTTAGGTGGAAAGGTTTAATCAACCTCTTTCGAGTGTTCAACCAAATGATGTCCACAGCCTTTGTGAAAACATTTTGACCGGCTTGCATTTTATTCCTCGACGGTCGTCATCGTATACAGGGCTAAGTGAAATGGAACAAAGCTGACTTATACGATTTATCGATGTCTCTGAGATCCAATTTTGTTGCGACTGCACAACTCCTTCAGAGCACAGATCTTGTGAGCAAATCTTCATAGATGCTGCGATTTGCTCTCAGTCTTCGCTGGATTCTTTCAACTGACTCGAGCTCAGTACCAGTAAGCGTTCTACACGTTCTCTTCGCTCTAATTTGACTCAAAATCTACACCTACGAGACAACAGAGAGTTTTCCTGAGTGACCCTACTAGAACAGAACGACTGAACAGGCGATAACCCCAATGAGGTGCCAGTGAGGACTTGTGTAGTACTACACCTTCCCATTATTCGATTCTGGTATTTGATATCCTCTGCTAATAGGATCAAGTAATCCGCACAGAAACAGTTTCTCGACATTCACAGTCGGGCCGATTTTACGGCATAAAAAACAACCCTGGAACGTTCTGTATGGGGACTAGTTAGGCCGCCTTTGAGTAAAAACATACAGCAAGTACGTTGCATAAGACCGATCCTTTGTATATGGTGCAAGTTGTTTAAAGATCTAGTTGATCTCTTCATAGAGAAAATAGCTGAAGCAACAGCAAACGCACGACTGTTCAATAATCTGAAAATTCGATAAGCCCAAAGATGTGAAAGCTAATTTGCAAAAAAAGCAATCGGTTAAAAATGGAAATCTGTCGTAATTGCACCCACACACTATCAGACTTTTATCCAAGTAGTACGTACTAACGGGAATTTCCAATACAACGACAACAGTCACTGACGCAATATTCTACCATCGGTTCTTTCACTGTGTCAGTACAACGGCGAAATCGCCCCACTATCTCTTCACAGCCGCGTACAACTAACACGCGTCTCATAGAAAGACACCGGGGTGTCAACGTGCGCTAAAACACCAATAACCTCGCAATCCTATAGGAATTTTGGCACGAGAAAACTCAAAAAACATGCTGCATAATCCAAACCCATCTCAGCACAAATTTACACCGCATCGAATCACCACTATCATCATCGTCGATAGCAATAGATCAGTGGTTCACGCTGATGATTAGCTGCCACACAATCACGAAGATGAAAAAGCAAACCCTCTACAGGAGGAGAGAGAAAGAAAAAGAAGAGGACGGAGAGGAACCTATCAATTGGATAGAACAGTAATTCTGTTCATTCTCCTTTCGAAATGATCGAGCAAGCGGAACACTATTCATACAAGGTTGTGGTTGAATGTTTGGATTTGATTATTCGGTCATGCCTATTGTGAGGTTGCTGGTGTCGTGGTTAACATGCTAGTCTCACAAACACCAGGGTCAGAGTGTAAACTCGGATCCGGACAAGGACAAGCACTACTGATGAGCTCTAATAAGAACGGAACTCGAGTCTAGTGTTTTCTTTCAAAGTGGGCGAGCCGAAAGGCTTATCTGAATGCAAAAGCCGCGATCGAGTGTGGGTGGTGTTCAATTTTGAAAAATAAATACGTTTATATTCAGACATTCAACACCAAGGTACCTACACCATGTAAACACAACTAAACTGTAGGTGAGAGTAAGGCGTCATCAGCAAGACAGCTTTCTTACAGCTTTCACTGCCCCGCGGCATTAAGTGCACTCACTTCACAGACAACTCGTCCAAACAACAAAAACAATCACGCCACCGAGCTCGATTAGCCGCCATCTCACCTAACGTCTCAAGCTACCGACACTGCGAGTCGCGAGAGCCCCGGTCCGGGAGGCGAACCCGATCTACAGTAGCTAACCCCTTCGTGAAAGATTTTATTTATCTACGCCAGGTCATCATCTGTCCACTTCGCACCTTACGCAAGTCGGCCGCAGCGTCGGCAAACAGTGCTCGGTGTGACAAACGACTAGCTGGCATCCTCAGTACACGAACTAACCATTTAAGTCTGTGCAAGTGTAAGGAATGAACGAAAGAACCCGTTTGATAACCACTACCAAATACCCGCTTTCTAACCTCCTCGTTGCTTACTCGCTGATGTCACCTGATAAGAGCGAATGAACGCAGACACCGGTGGTCAAACATCTGAAGACGGTTCACGTCTGACCTTCTGGACTTATTAAAGATTAGTGTGCCATCTGCCTCACTCATAGCTTCACTGACAGACGATCGCCTGGGACCAGTAACACGGATCAGACTAAAGAATTTCCCGGTGTTTCCTGAAGCAAAGATGGTTTCCATTTCCTTAACTTTTTCCAATAACCAAGCCTCACGATCAGCCTTTAGACTACATTTCAGTTTCTTACGG
>JTDE01003268.1:41072-66183 GCA_014338405.1 Paragonimus skrjabini miyazakii | reverse complement strand
TACCAGGTACGTTCGAGGGTCCTTTGCTGGCGGCTTGGAGAGATTTGATTTGATTTCGTGACCCGCTTTAGACATCTTGGTTGAAAAAGTCTTGCTAGAACAGTTTTGTGGAGTCAGCCCCTGAACTGGATCGTTCCATTCAGTATGACTAACCGTATGTACTGTCTGTTTCTTCAGTTTATGCCTCATCCGGGTTGTTTTATTAAGAGTACCATAAACCTGATTGAAAGATGGTAAGACGACCGTTGTAGACATTTTCAAACAGTGGACAGTGGTGAGAAGAACAACGCAAAATGGTTAACTTCTCTTTTGGCGCTCGAAAATTGTTGGTTTGTGAATCTATCCTCCGAACCATTCTGAACTTTTTATGGCTCTCAGTTGTTTTTGGAAGAATTGATTGTTTTAAAAAAAAACGTTAGAACACGAAAACCGGCAGATGCAATCATTTCGTATTAACTCGTCCGTTCCAAATTTACAATAACATGAGGAGATTTTTTTTATTTGATTGTGTCTGTTTAACTACCGTTTTCGGTACGTTTGGTTAAATTTAATTGGTCGAATACTTGTGGAATAGAAAGGCTGATACATGTGTATTCTGGGATACAGTCTAGAAACAGATTTTGTTTGTCAATGGGACCAGTTCGATTTTTTAAAACAATCGATCAAACCAGACTAGGGCACCGTATACGTTCTCACTGACATGGGTAGTATTTGTGATGTCGACATTCATCCGCAACTATACATGCAGGCTCCATCTTTTCGCTGACATTGGACGACCGTCTGATATCTTCAAAAACAGATGCAAATTAATCATGTTCATGATATTTAGGCCCGACAAATACAACAACAGATTTTAGATTAACGTTGATAAATTGACGAATTTTAATATAGCTTCCTATCACACTTTTGGACACTTTAGAAAAGTACTGGATAATCATTGCCCGTTAGCGTTCTCATCTGGTTCATGGAGGGTTTATTGAGCCAAAGATACAACACCATATTACAGTTCCTCCGCCATTCCCGTCTTCATCCCTACCCTGATTATGCCATGTTTCAATCGTTGTGATGTACGAAATATGTTTCAAAAGTTATCCTTGAGCCAGCACCAGAGTATTGTTTATTAAAGCAAAGTGGTTACTGTTGTAATACCAAACAAAGGGGAATAAAGCTGTAACCTTTTGGCTAACAGTCCGCCCAGGCAGTGAGACAGGATGGAATCTAGAAATGCAACTGGTAAGGATAACATTTTGTATGAATTTGTTATTACCACATATGTGTCTAAATTAATTCACCTGTTTCTTGTGTGTTTGTTCCATTGGTCGTGCAACAAGACTACTATCTAAAAGAATCAAAGATAATGTTTGCCACGTTATATAGCATTTATTTTACCACATATATATATATCAACCGACATTACCCATTCTGACGTAATGAGGCTATGTTGGAAAACATCTATGTAAGCCACGAATGTATTCCCACTTCGTTGACATGGGCAGACAAGCTACGATCAGTCAACTACTTGATTTTCTAAGAGTATAGGTAAATGTTTAGTGTACACAGCTGTAGCTATCGTTATTCGTTCACTACAACTGCATATGTGTCCACAAGAGAAATTCGTATAGGAATTCCACCTCCTCCTGTCTGACTCACCTGTATAAACAAACACTACTTCCCTTTGCACTCTCTCCATTTACTTTTATGCTAACACCAGCCAATTTCCGCCTTCTGTGTGTATGAACTTTTACTTGACTAATTATGTTTCTACTTTTGTCATCCTATTTTGCATGCATTATTATTCCGAGCATCTGTTCGAATACGATTGATCATCTATTTGGAATTTAATGAGAAGATAGCTTTACTCGATACAGTTTCTTAATAGAAAGATAGTTTTAATATCTTTAACACTACATCGTAGCTTTATTATGTCTGATGTGCTACCAGAAGATGGAAAATGACTGTTTGGGAAATATGCTGAAATCTCTACGATGAATGTGTAGATTTGCCACTGTGAAGTTATTAGAATGTAAATCAAAAGGAAGCAGTTAGTAATCCAATTAAACAACAGATGTGGGAGAACAAGGATTTTACACCCTGTCCACATCACTGTGGGTAGCGGATACCCGAATATGTACACAGCAGAAGTGTAAAATCCGAAGTCGCCCTAACGAGTTCATTGTGATCCATGGCAGCAAAGTGTGCTGTGCTCACTGTTCACAGTTTGTTCCCAGAGTGCAGGTGTATGTGTACCAACAACGTGTAAACAATGTGTACACAACAAAGCAGTATTTTTAAAAAAAAAATTTCTCTTCATATTGAATGTACATGTTTTAATTAAGACGAGATTTATGCTTCATAGTAAATAGTCTACCTACCGCCATGTTTACTTTCTTCTCAGTTTACACATATCCACTACATACGTGGAATAATCCTGTGCTATCAGGTTAAGTAATCGAGCTTAGAAACTGGTTGCAAAATATTTATTGAACTATACATATACATCTTTTACACATATACATTGATCACAAAACGGTATTTTTATTCATTTGATGTTTAAATCGCGTAAAAATCCCCAACGTAGTCATCAAAAATACTGTGTAGCGAACAAACTCGTTTTCAATGATTCATCATCAGGCTAAATACATCACATTTATATAACATTTTACATGAAAATCATGAAGGGAGTAAACATGGACGGGTGGTTTATGATGTCAGTCAATTCAATGTCACATTGCATCAAGTACCCACATGAACAGTGGTTCTCGACAGGCTAACAGGGTGGGGGATGGCCAAGGCAGACCCAATGTCTGAACAAAACGTTTCTGGATGCACAGGGATGGGTTATACAGGCGAATTCCAATAGTTTCAGCTGTGGACAGAATCCTGTGCCTCACCGCCCTCGACTGTGTGGCGTTAACTCGATAGATTGGGCGAAATGCATCCGTCACATTAACATAATGATTGGAATCCACCAGGTGCGATAGTATGGCGCTGTTGACAGATTTCGTTATTCCACTGTTGAACCAAGCTGGGTGGTGTTCCCGGACCCGTTCATATAGGCGTCTGGTCGTGCGGTCAACATAACTGGTTCCACAGGAACAAGTGAATGAGTATACACAAAATTTTATGTTGTCCATTCTTTTATTACCATCCCTCCTCACATACTAAATAGCGGACATATTGACGTCCTATGCAGTAAGTATGGTACGCTCACCACAAATAGTTGTGTTGCCATAAGTGGACTTTTGTTTATGCGCGCCAATCATCAGAGTCACCCTTATTATTTCTCAGGTTTAAAATTTCCTAATTCTTCTTATTTTAAGCATGTATGACGTTTGTCAGTTACCATGTGGAAAACGTCTCGGCAGACCTAAACCTCACTGGCACAAGTGTTTGCGGGTTTCGGAACGATCAAGTGAAACTGGGAGTGTGCTACATCACGGTGGTTCTGGTCAAACAGATGCAAAAATGCTGATAATAGAAGGTAGTACAACTTGATAATTCAAAGTCCACAATCTAAGTGAAACAATTTTCCAAGTTACTGTAGACGTCAATTTCCAGCCTGCACAAATTTCCCAAAAATTTCACATTTTGGCAGATTCAAGTGCTCCAGTGATTCATCTTTCTATGGAAACTCACAACAATCTTGATGTCATGATATTCTATCAACTAACGAGGCTGTGTTATTCTTACTTACTTATACTAATCCACATTGAATTACGTGGTATATGCATCCTACTCTAAACGCTTACTACCAGTGTAATTTCATGAGTTAACGTTTACAACGAACTTCATGTATTCAAAATAATAATACTTAGGTTAACATAAAACAGGTAAGATTTGTCTCCTATGCTTATTTACAGGTAATGCCTGTTACAGAAGAGGTTGGTATGTGTCTGAATCAATTTCGTCTGTTAAAATTGATAGCTATTCACTTTCGAGTTTCAGCACGTAATCTAAAACTGGTAGTAAAAGGCTTAACGGTGATAATTCAACACCAGTGGATGAGATTGTCATGACTTTTTTTATTGGTCATCCGGTTGGACCGACTCGTGATCCATGGTTTATTTTTTCTCGAACTATACCTGACTGTTTCACTGAAGGAACTCAAACTGTATGCTATACTTTACGTAGTAGAAATGATACATAACGCTAAAAAATTTGCTGATTTACTGCTTCATCGTCGATGGTTCATCTTTTTAAACTGACCGTATATGACAGCCTTTTTACAGCACTGTTTTATAATTGTTGTTTATCTGTTTCGATCAGGTATTCTCTGTTATCTTGCATTGTTTATCGTAGTTTATTTCGCATTTGCATGTGAAAATATGTAACATATTTGGAACGAAATCAGTCGTTTGACACGACTACTGAGGTGGATGTAAAATTCCTAAAAAGTTCCAGGTCAGTCATTGTTAGCGAAAGTGCATTCTATCTCTCTCACATGAGATTTCGACTATTCGATGGATAAACGGTAAACCAGGTGTGAACCCGTCGGGTTGTTCGATTATTTGCAAACTATAGAACTATCTTTCAAGACAAGGAGTAATCAATTCGAACACTCAAGTGCAGCTGAAGTCCATCGAACAGGAGTCTTACTCTCAGCCGTTATTTTGCACACCACATAGTGAATTAGGGGACAAGTTTCAGTAAAACTGAAGCTACCGTGAACCTGAAATCGACGTACAGGTGGTGCGAGTGACCGCTCTGGGTGTGCGAGAAATCCTTGCCGCAAGAAGCACGCACACATGTCGTGGTGACACAACTCGGTCGTGTGACATACCAGTGCAAACACAAAGGCAACAGTGGGATTCAGTTAAGCTTGTTAACTGATTCAAGTTAACTGAGCCACCAAGAAAGCAAAATAAGTTTACAGATAGTTGATATGATTATGACTTATAACCCTATACAATGACAAACCATCCATCATTATTCTATTCTTTGATGACCTCTATTGATCGTGTTGTTTTTTTCATATGCCACTGTCATCTAACGAGACGTCCTGCCCTTCAGTTGAACTATTTTCAGTTCAGTCGACTACTCAGGTCTCCCAACCAATTTTTTCAGCCATACCTGCGAGTAAAACTGCTGGAGCTGACAATGGCCCACGAAATTGCGGAGTAATAAATAAGTACGAATGCATGACCCAGAAAAAGATTAGAAAGGAAATAAACTAACAAGAACAATTGAGTTTCATGCAACACAATAGCCAACGAGTTCGTCACTGACTGCGACACAATGGTCGCGAACTCCTCGCTCAGACAATTGACACCTATCAATCTTGTTTAAAATTTTTATAACCCGTGATCACGTCATCATCTAACTACCTATCGGTTCCTTTCAACCATCACCAGTCACACCAAACAATGCACGGTGCGGCGAATGCTCTATCGGCATACGGAGCACCTGATCCATCTAACGGAAGCTGTGTATTTTCACTTTCTCGGTTATCATTCGCGAGCTTACACATTTCCCGAATGCACGCCGACAAACTGTCTCATTGCTCACACGGTCAGCCGTTTTAAAACAGACTAACTGGCGTTGTCAACGGTGATCGAATGCCGAGAATCTACGTGCATCTTCGGCACGAATGTGCTAGGTCTATGATTTCTGTAGCAACAGTGAGCGCACATACACATTATACACTCTGCCTTTAATCGACTCCGCAAGTGGTGGAGGTTAGCGAATGCATTATTTGTTTTCGCTATCTTCATAGACAGCTCGTCAGCAATTCTACAAGCTGACGAGGAGACACTAAGCCGGTCGGTAAAGCAATCGACAGTCTCCAGCGGTCTGTCAGCAATAACAAACACAGGATTAATACGAACCCACCCTTTGCATTCTGAATATGCAAACGGCATACCACGCAGACCAGTCATATCGTTTGACTGATTCGATATGTTCTGCATGTTCTTTGCAGAAGAACTAAACAAAGCAGTGTCGTCCGTATACTCAGTATTGGTCAGCTTACTATTTGGTGGACGCTGCACTCGGAACCTCTTAGAGCCCCTTCCAAAATATCGTCTATAACAAAATCAAAAAGGACGGCCACTCGACGCAGCCTTCGGGTCTAAAAATGCCACGACCGTTGGCTGAGAAAAAGAGTGTCGATGTTCTAGTGTCTGTCGGAAGGTGGAGGTGTGATCGATAAATCTACGACCGAACAGAGAACCTGCTTGATCTTCTCTTATGTCGTTCTGTCTGTATTTCAGAAGCCGCCGCATTCTGAGACCCGTGAGCATCTTGGATGCGATACAGACAAAGCTAATAGCTTTGTGGTTATCACCTTTTTTGAATGAGCCAGCTTAGGTCCGTTGAACCGTTTCTCGAAATGCTCGGTCTATCTGTCCAGGTCACCATGATAAAATGTGAATTCGTGAGTCGTCTTTTTCACATCTCACTAACACCTTGACGACGTCCAGTACAACCACGAACTAGGGAAAACAACATCTGGCTACTACTCTACAATAAAAATAAATATCTCTTTTTCTTTGGTTTACTCGGAGAAACAAGCCACACGGTCTTTACGGAGACTTGTCTTAGGTTTGCGTTCCACCTCAGTGGATCAGTCGACGATTGTACGTAAATTCTGTCGTATCAGTAGAAATCTACTTCTGCCGTACTTACAATGCTCGCAGAGCTGTTGAAATTTTTGTCCAGTGCTCGTTTGTGTTACTCAACTGTTGTGTTCTGAGAGTTCGGCTGCCAGTTCTATTCGCTAGGCGGTTCGTGTACCCTCGTCGCTCAACTTCCGACTGAGTACCTTATACTTGAGGGCAGGTAATCTCGATATGGACGCATACGTTCTATTTTTTGCATTGCTCATCACCAGCGCAATATCGGTGAACACTTGTTAGTCAATGAGCCTACTATTTATGGTTGGTGTTATATATATATATATATATATATGTATAATATATATTGTAACGCGCAGTCGAAACCAGCAAGCTTGCACGGGTTGAATTTGAATTGCGTAACAGGGCGTGCTGCTATGTTGTTGACGCCGTTTCAGTTTTCGTTTATGTAAGTCGTGTACATAACTTACAGGACTTCTGGCTCATGCTTGTTTGTGTTAGTTCCTGCTACAGGACTGTTGTTGGAACCTCTTACTTGGAAATAACGCTGTCCCCCGGTGTACCCACATTGCCCCAGAGTTGGTCCGCCAGTGTGACGGACAACCAGAGTGTAAACGGCCGGTTTGTATGTTACAATATATATATATATATATATATATATATATATATATATATATATATATATATATATATATATTAGTTCAGCGCGCAGCATATTGTATCACATCTGATCTGGCTACCGTTCGATAGTTTTCATAAGCAAAGGCAGTGTATTTGGGAACAGTGCGGCAATATACATTGGACCATTTACTTGGTGTACTGGTCGACAAACTTACAATGTCTGAAAATAGTACGTTGTCATGGGCAATTCTTTTTTATCGATCACTTCGTGGACGTCAGTCTGAGCTCAAGAAATGTTGACAAAAGTTAGCGCGGTTACGAGTATTGCTGATAGAGTTTGGTGTCTTTAGAAATTTCACAGCGTGTGCGTTACCTATACCGTTCACTTGAGATCTTCGTTTTACTGCACATCGTTCCTTAGATATACTTGTAGGCGAAACTGGAAAAATCGATTGGGTAAACTATGCGATGATTTGACGCCGTCTCCTGAGAAACCTACTCGATTAGGCAGCTAGTTTGGAGCGAGCATTTTTTTCTACTTTCTCCTGGTAACAGGCCTCAAACTTATGCCGAATGAACGGCATGGTTTCCTCAAAAAATAATCATATCACACAAATTCACAGATTACTGTTAACTTTTGCATGAGGCTGCCGACGCAGGATTGGCCCCCGATGTGATTTGTCTAGATTTCTCCAAATCTTTCGTTATGACTGATCACTTCATGTTGTTATGAAAACTCCGTACATGTGGCTTCAGTGAATCCTTGCCTAGATGACATGGGGATTATCTAATTGAACGTACGTTCAACTTTATGTTGAAAAGACAGATATCAGAGTTAACAACGACGTTGCGTAGAAATTCATCTAAGGACCCCTGTTGCTTGCTCTTTTCGTTTTCAACTACCCAGCGTTGTCAAATCACTGGTGTTGCGATGTTTGTGAAATCTTTCATCCGGAAATCTTCCATTGCGTCTATCTCTGTAATCTTTCTATATGTGGGAATGAACATGCAGGTCGGTCGCCCTTGTCTTAAAAGAGATTTGACGCTCACGGAAGAGTCAATGAAAGAATTATGGAGCTCAGGAGAATCCGGTGCTTAGAGAGACTAGCAGAATGGAGCAAATTCTCGCGGAACTACAGACAGATTGTTGGAGACCTAATATTTAGCTAAAAAAAACAACAATATTCCACATCCCCAGGTCGTCCACTAGCACATCTGCTAACCGACATTGAACTTCTAAAGTGTCCCTCGCTGAAACTTGACTATAGAATAGGAAGGCTACTTTCCAGACAGAACAGTTTCACAGTTTGGATCTGTTCGCATTCGAACTCACTGCTCAATTCTAAGGTCACAACTGAATTGGTCGGGAGTTTCGAAATTTCACTTGATCAGCACATACATGAGAGACAAATTGCACTATCACTTTCCTAACTACCATTCTAGCCCAGTACCACAGATCATTGAATGTGTTTATATTACAGGGCGCTATTTCAGTGTTATTTGCTGTTCTGTTTGCGCAATAACATCTTCATCGAAGTTTCTTTCTATTCATTTCTAATAACTTTTTCTTCGCATCCATGAACTGTCCGACTGATGCAGAAACAGAAACCCAAACTCATTTCGACAAGAGAGCAGTCGATAAACAGCTTACGCAATGACCTGCTTCTTCAACGTCAAATCGTCCAGATATAAACAATACGTCAGTTTTATAAAATATTCTAACGTGGTGTGCAAATGATCACATCGGTCGCACGCTACATCTGACTATACCACGACTTTCAGACAGGCGTATTTGCACTCCGGATACTCTGCAGACAGAACTGAAGTTGCCTAGACAAACGTTACTAGCAAATGGATACCCCGACAAATTCATTGAGGCACGTATTACAGTGAAAAGGAGCATTGAGCCCATACTGACGGCTCAAAAGAAGGATGTTTTTCTATTCTTGCCACTCAAATATGACCATCTAGTCAACGACATAGCGCACAAATTAAAGTCTGTGGTGGCTGGGACGTATGCCGCTGCGCACTTGCGCCTATTTCAAACCACCAGAGGATCAGTTCTGTGCAATCGCTAAAGTAGTTTGTCAAACCGTTCTGTCTTCCATATTGTGTACCAGTTCATTTGCTGTTACAGTGACGTTTACATAGGCAGAACAACCCGAAAACTATCACAGCGAGTCGCCGAACACATTCCGAAGTGGTTGAAACAACAGATGACGCACCAGCCTCAACTTGGTACACTGACGTCTTGAAATCCAACGTGATCGATTGCTAAACGTATCATGACAACAGTTCAAGTTGACCGATTGAACTCATTCAAGATATTGTTGCGCAATCGAAACCCGGAGTTATTAGCTTTCTACGAAGCGATGCTCATTCAAACTTACCAGCCGATGTTAGGTGCACAAAAGTGGTTGAGGCAATCTATCAGGTTACCATGGTTGTGATTACATAAGACTTGGTGTGCTTCTAGGCGTGTCTAGTTCCTGTTTGTCCTTATCTATATGATGTATATAATTGGTATGTTTGCGACTGATGGGAGTAAATGAAATGTTAACATATCGCAATATACTTTTTTCTCCTGCCCTGATGAAGTGGTTAAAGGGAACTCAGTGTTTCAAAATACTCGTTAGCTTTTCATCGATGTACTGAATATTATTCATTCATATCAATATTTCATAGGGTAATTATCCCAATTTTAAATGTACACCCGTGAAATTCCGTACGCTAATCTGTCTGCCTCACAGTAACCAGGAGAGTGTTTAATAGTGTACACCACGTGTCACTGTTCGGTGGATATCTCACTACCATGACATAATTGCCTACCTATTCAGAATCTTGTCGCAACAATAAACCATTAAGAATTCCATCATTTCTCCTTCCTTGTTCAGTCCTGATAGGTTAAATGTGGTCATTGTGGATGAGACGAATGCCTCTGATTCATTTGTTTTACTAATATCCATTTTCATATAGACAATTTGCAGAGATGAAGCGTAATCAGAATGTGTAAACTCCTGTGTACTTCCCAATTGGTTCTATCTGCTTTGCGTAATTTTTTATGGTCTTCAAAAGAAAAAGTGCAGATTCTTAAATAGGTTCATTGAATTCGGCGACGTTACATGCATATACTTCATTAATGTTATAGTTTAATCTCGTTTGAATGTGTATACTAATTTCACTGGCAAACCCCTTGGAAGTGACAATTGGTCTTCATTCCGAAATCTATCTCTATCCCATTCTCTAATATGCTGTTGCACATTCACATAGAAGCTTACAATAATTTCTCAGTTCTCGTTAACGTAGCCAGACTAAGTTAATCCGGAATTTGTAGAGTTCATTGAGTAAATGATTGTTGTGGTGTGAATCGTTTTTTTTTCATCCAGTTTGTATATCATTAAATTCAAATCTTTCGAATCGATTTATATTTCAACCACTTTACTCCTTATATTTTTTTATTGTTTATAAATATATGGTGTTATTGACAGTTTTTGTCCAACTTGATTTTACTTCATTTGGTGTACCTCATATATTGTCTACCAGTCAATCTGGTGTGAACAGGTGTTAGTGCTGAGATGGCCTGAACCGTGGAACCTACCCCATTAAACAACGTTTGATGTTGCTACGTTGATTTCGCCTCAAGTCCAGTCCGGTCAGGCAACAAAAAAGCCACACTTGGCTGTTGATCATTGCAGTGTAGTCGGCTCGTTGATTGTTGTCTATTTTCTAGGTCAGTTGATGAAAAAATATCCCAGGCTGAGTTAACCCTATAAATAGCATTTGATGGTTAAAAAATATAGTCGATCGAGTTCACAAGCCTGTAGATGAGACAGGGAGGTAACATGTGCGATTGACCATAAGCTGAAAGCGTTGCTTTGACAACTAAAGCCTACCCATCGAAGTTCACTACAATCCGTTACGTTACCCTATGCATCTTGCCAACTGTTGTAGCTGATTCAATTCAAACCGCAAGTCCTACCTCACGGATTATCAGTACGTGCCTCAAGGCCCCGCACAAGGAAAGTCTGTTTCATATAAATTGAACATCACCCACAATTGATCGCAACTGTCGCATTCCCATAGACTTCCCAGTCGGCCCCTTTCGAAAAGAAGAATCACTAGACTCGAGTTTCGCTCTCATTAGAGCTCGTCAGTAGTGTATATCATCGCCACTGCCAGGACTTGAACCACGGACACGCTGTTCATGAGGCAACCGTGTTTACCACTGCACCATTGACCTCACACTAGGCACGACCGAAGTATCATGTGAACACTCAACCACTTTTGCTTGTGAGTAATGATCAGGTTGCCCGGATCGGAAACATGAAGGATTTATTTGGCTCGGCACTCCGAGCCTACTTCCCACGAGTGAATGTTTATAATCAGATCTATTTTTATACATACTTCATTAATTCGGGTCCGTTTAACAATTGGCCTCAACGACTGGACTATCGAGGTCTGCGTTCAATTACTTGCGTTCACTCAACTATGCAATAACTTAGGTGGTTAGTCCACGTACTATGGCTACCGGCTAGTTGTGTCTCAATCACATTTTGCCGACTGGCGTGGGGTGCAAAAGTAGGATAGATGATGATCTGACGTAAAGAAATTAAATCAGTTACCAAGACGTTAGACAACGTTGAACGGGTTCGAGCCTTCGTGTCTCACGGATTTGCAGATCGGATATGTTAGATGAGGGGGGTGACAGGTACACGTCAGCGATTGACACTGGTGCGTAACCGCCATAGAATTATCAGATGACACCCTAGTTTAACAGTTGAAATGAGAATGCTCGGGTTACGGTCTTAATGAAACTTCTCAGCGGTCACATCCTTGCAATGGCCGGGACTAGAACTCCGGCCACATGAAGCAGCCGTGTTAACCGTTGCGCCCCTGATCTCACATTAGACATGACGGTGTTATCATATTTAAACGTCCAGCCGCATTCGGTTGTGAGTAATGCTCTGATTGCCCGATCACTTCGGGAAGTGACACAGTAACTGTTCTGTTAATTCCAATCGATTACTCCGAGTTGAAACCACAGGACTCGTTAATTTGTTGAGCGATGTGTTGATTTTTAGTAAATGGTAGGGGCTGACTGAAAAGCCTATGACATTGCGACAACTGCGGTCGGTTGTGAATTATCTTCAATTTATATAAACCATCACTTCCTACTACTCACCAATAAATGTGAATAGATGGGACTTATTTCCCGCAATGACTATATGCATGTTAAAACGGTCCATATCAAGGCATCTACATCTTTCTAAGAAACGTTTTCGAAGTGGTGATTAATAGGTGTCTACAAAAAGTATTGTTCTTTTGACTCCCATTTCCCTGTTCATTGATTGCTTTTGCCACTTATGAAATTCCGTTGACTAAAGGTGACACTTACGCCACCAAATTCGATTGGCTGTCATCTGTTTTCATTTCTCTCATCAGAGACCAGGTCGATCACAAGTCCTAGAGGTGGGAGACGTGTACGATTCAGTTTTTAATTAGCGGACGGTTAGCTACGCTACCGTTTGCTGAGTTTCCAAACGGCTACTTCGTATCTGATGTCAGTGAGCCTGTGGCTCGTCAAATTGGGTTGAACGTTGCAAACCAACAATTTACATCTATGCCTTTTGTGGGCTTGGATGGTCTAACCCATTTGATTTTCATCCGCGGATACTTTTCAATTCGTGCGATCGAATGCAATTTTGGCGTCCTGGTAACTATCCATCACGCAGATGTTCGTAACTTTTGCTCATGCGAACAGGTTCATCTGCCACGTTTCATTCCAACATTTACACAGTTGAAATCGATTTAACAAACATTCTGGTAGATTTAACAGAAAATCGTTCAATCTATAAGGTCTGTGAAAGAACGCGAACATAATGAACGTAGAACTTCACAAAAAACGGGGTTACACTCTAATCAATAACATACCTTATACACAGCATTCCGATGCAATCGCCGGTTGTATTTAATGTTGTAAATGTCCACTCAGATTTAAAAAGAACGAAATTTGTTCGTCACGTCGATTTAACTTATCAAGTGTTTTCCGTATTTCACTTTTAAGGTACTGAAGTGTCAGTCTGTTTGTTCCTTTTTTTTTCAGAGCTTACACTGTAATATTCAGTGTGCTATGCAATGGAGAATATAACTTTCGTATCCCGTCTCAATCCTTATCGGTTGGGGAAATTATATGAAATGGTGAAACCTACTGAACACAGAAAGGATATTTACTTTCCGTTTACCCCTCTGAATCCTCGGCACTTTTTCTCTCATAAACCATCCAATGCAAACATCATCAAGTTCACCCCACAATCAGCTTTCGCATTTCTCGGATTGTCTATAAACAGCTCTCCGGAAGAATGTCGAGCTGCCTACATAAAGATGGCCAAAGACCTACATCCAGATGTAGCGCAAGGCATTGCACGGAATTCGGCGGCTTTTCAGCGTCTTCAAGAAGCTTATCGTGTAGCTCTTACGACAACCAGAAAAAATCAAGAAGATGAAAACACCAAAAGCAAAGACTCATGGCTTGAACACCAACAACATCGTGCCCCACAGGTTGGTTAACTCCTCTTGTTTCGGACACTGTTTCGTTTTATGGCTCAGTTGCTTGAAATTTTGGGCGGTAAAACAAATCGATCCTTGATTCCATTGGACATCATCATAAGAACACCGTCGACATTGAAAACTTACTACCTTCCGAACTGAAATTTAAAAAACTTGTGGCACAAGACAAATCTCAGTCTTATTAAGTTTCTGTGGGTTATTTTACAGACAAGGTGCACCAGTAAAATGAAGGATTGCGATTGGTGCTGAGGCCTCGGCGTTCCTACTATTTGGTTCGGCTCCGACTGTAGCTTGTTTGTCTTAGCACGTGACTCACTTAACCAACTTGTTTTACCCCAATGTTCGTTATAACAGAATTCAATATCACGCCAGTATGTCATCCGGATGGGTCACTGCGCTGGCATGCCAATTTGCTGAAGTTGCCGACGCTGATTGGCTATAGCCCTCCGCGAATCATTGGTCTATCTTGTATTGATGAGTTCGTTCAATCCGATCTCTACAATCGGTTTTAATCGCCCATTAAAAAGCGAGGCTGACGGGATCCATGTTCTAGTGTATATAAATGATTAGGTTTGTGACTGGAATGTTTATCGATTCGAATCTCTTTCAGGCTGTTTGTTCTGCTTGATGCCTCCAAATAAGGACAAAGTTGATCGTTACATATCGTTTTAAGCTCACCACATTTACACATGATTACACATTGTGAAACCTTACATAGTCATTGATTACAATCACGTTGCACTAGTAAAAAGCGTGATTGTTAACCTTTAAATAGGTTACCGAGAGAGCGTGTTCACGGTCTGTTAATAGATACATGCGACTGAACTTGCTTGGATGACTTAGGTGAACAGAAAGTGAACACTCTTCTCCACCACACATATAACTATGTGAACAGACTTTACGAACTTCAGAATAACCCAGTGATAGTAACGGAATTTTGACGACTAGATTTACAAATCACTCGCCTTGATCAATGCAATCTTGGCAACTTTCGTCCACATATTCAAACTACATGTGTCTAGAAATTCGATGAAACATCATACACCAATATGTTATATGAAGCTAACTGGAAGTATTCGTCTGTTTTATAGTGGGTTGGTAGGCTCAGCAGCCACTTCGAAGAAAAACCTTTTAGTATCCACCAGAGCTTTCGGTTGAATTTTGGTTAATCTACACATCGATGCAATTCAGCACCGTTTTCAGTGTTGAAAAAACCCTCATGCCTCTTGATCAATAAACTGTTCAAACACCCGAATTTCCTTAATAAGAGGTGGGAGCTCATTTTTGTTAGGTGGCATGTGTTATATCATGTTGTACTTTATAGACTTTTATGGAAAACTAGGTTCACCAACCCTGAATACCTCCCACGTTGGTGGTACTATCGTCTGTTATTTACGACTGGTTTTTTCTTCTGTTGATGTACGCCATCTCTGTTCCCTGATAGGTAACATAGTCAAGCCTTAAGTATCACCTATCGGAACAATCCAATGAGATTAATTCTGGATGTGCTTTGACATTTACACGTGTCCTTTAGTCTCAGTCAGTTTAATAACTTAGTCCGGGTATGAATGCTATCAAATTTGTATATGTGATATGTGAATAATAGTCCATAGTAGTACGTGTACTAAATGGAGCAAAATGCGATTTCAAGGGATATATCGAAAAGTTAGGGTTATTATTGGAGAGGGGTTTATAACTAATAGGTTGAAGCAATACGGCCCTAAGCATGTTATCATTGAGTGATTGGGTTGCACCGCTTGTCGACTGGATTGGGGATTGTTTGTTCAATCTGATTTCAGCTTTCTTAGTGTGTTGCGCCTTGTTTGAATATATCAGCCGGTCAATTTTGGATTTGTTCACACTTGTCTTGACAATATTCTATACAGAGCAATGTTTATTATAGCGTTGGGTGAGACCTCGTAGCTTATCAACGTGATAGGTTGCTATGATATTGAAATGCAACGTGCATCAAACAAACCCGGTGCTACAAAACTAGTTCAACGAAAGTACGATAGGCCGACTGGGTCACTGTTTTAGCTGTAAGCTACCGATGCACATCGTGTTTAATGGAACGCTGAAGTGACAAGCCATCGTTAGCTTACAAGCAAGAGACACATTCCAATGAACCACGGAATCGCCCTGCGACTCTCACAATCCGCATGACGTATTGTTTAAGGTTATGTTTGTAGTGTGCATTGTCTCTTTCGTTGGTGGCCCTTCTTTGTCTGCTTTCTTTTGTATCTACCACTCTCGGTATCAAGCCAATTTATTAACCATCCCTCCAGACCGTTTCATGAACTCTACAGTTCGACATCTGGATTTATCTGTTCCAAGCATGTCGCTAGCCTACCCCTTCCGTTTTCCTGTCTGCATACTGTTTGTCAGGGACACCGGTTTCCTATAACGGGATAAAGTTCATTGGATAATTTCCACAGTTTTGTTATGAAAGTGGAATTAAACATTTCTGCTCCCCCACGTACTACGCACCATCAAACTACGAAGATTAACGGTTTATTGACACATCCAAGAAAGCACTGTTCAAGAGAGGATCCGGGAGCGAAATTCCCCATGCATTTTTGTTTGGATGACGATCATGAATGTCCAGTTACTGATGAAAGTTCCACTTGTATGACCAAGTCGCATTTTCCTCGGCATGATTCTACCAAATTCTCAGCCACCTGGAGAAAGCAACGTTTCCGCAGGAAGTAGTTATATAAGTCGACGGTGTAAAACCAAAGGTGTTCCGATCATGCGCTCAACTATTGTGGTGATTGAATTTTATGGCTACCTGGCGTGATGGTCAAGCGTACTTGAGATGTGCTGTATGAAAAATTACCTTGGCACTGATCAACCATATCATCGTTTCCAACCGGTGACTTTTGTTATTACGAAGTTCCCAAACTGGCAGCTGACACCTGCTGACTTCACACAAAGGGACTGTCGGGATCCTCACACCTCATGACTACGTTATTCCCTGACTAGTTGATGATGGTATCCTAACGTTGGTGATCCAAGTGAACAATGCCAGTGTGGTATATGTTCATCAGCCGTATTTGCAACGTGATCCAACCGTTGTAGATTGTTGTTTCATTATTTGGTCATTTGTTCACGTATCCGACTCACTTTTGTGCAAACGCTTTGCTTACACTATTCTCCTACTTAATGCAGAGGTAGTGCTTATCTGCTGACATCTCAAGGTGCGAACATGTCACGTTTTCAAACCATTAAACACAATGGACCACCTGCGAACATGTTACACTCTAACTGCCAGTGACGAATGGACTTCTCTTTGATTTGACAGGTGATGAACGTTGACAAGGGAAACACCTATTTCGGTCATACTGACTGATATCTCCTTAGCAATGCTACAGGCTTTCGAGGTTGTGGTATTCAGACAAGTGAAGTGATGTGTGACCCCAAATGAGCTGTCTGTATTAAAAAAGGCAGGATGGAGATTCAGGTAAAGACCCGACAGAAAAGTCGGTTAGTTATTAGTAATTGGATTTACAGTCGTTTCTTGAAGAATTCGATCTTCCGTATACCGTGAGCTCATCAACATCACTGTCGAATTTATCAGTCCACTTAGAATGTGGAACGCGACAGAAAACAAGGTTGTACTTGAGTCGCAAACATCAGACGATCGTACCAGTCCATTTGAATCATGGACTTTAAATTTACAGGTAGCTTTCTCTACAAGGAAGTGTTACGGAAGCCAAAGTCAGTTCATGAAATTTATTTCCGGTCTTACTGACATACTTCGCGTTTTTGTCACCCGGTGATTGATTGCAATTTATGATCAGTTTGTGATCTTTGGCGTTGCGTTCAGACATTGATTCAATCTAAAACAAATATAAAAAGCCGATCGATCCGTTCGAATTGCTTTGTCTAGTTTGTGATGGTCAGATCTGTTTGTATATTTTTGGCTCGATACAGATCCCCATTTTTCGACGAAGCTGTTCCGGCTTTTTATTCATATAACTTATAATGTATAACCAACCACGTGGTCTGGTCGACCCTAAGGTGGAATGCTACGGTAGAGATATGGTCAACGAAAAAGATCAGTTCAATTCCACATTTCCTCCTTGGTCGTTTTTGTTGGATTATTTGCCCTCCAATCTAACTCCAACTTGTGTACTGTTAGTGTCCTAATTATATAGTGGAGACTAATGTAGTTAATGCAGACTTTAGCTAAACTTTCTATGTAACAAATGTATTCAACCTATGATCCGCTTCTGGTGTATGTCGCGTATTTGCAATCAGGCATGTATAAACACTGTCTGTTGAGAATTCGAGCATTTCCCAAAACCTGATATCTGAGTACTGGACGATGTGGCCAGGTATACGATGTTATGAAGTGTTTTGGGCATTCAGTTGAGTATTCCTCATAGTTTGTTGACATCAAGTTCACTTCTAACTGTGTCTTTGTTGCCACTACACAGAGAAAACCTGTGTCAGCTGGTAAACCAACTCGCGGTACAGCTCAATGCAAACAACTTTCATATTGCGAGTTACAAATCATTTCGACTTTCTCACATTCTCTTACTAAGGCATTCTCAATCGTCTGCTCGCAGCACCTCTACCTTCCATATTCTCCATCTTAATGTTTGTTTGGTGTGATGGAATAATCACGTTTTACGTGTGGTTGTGGTACACCGTCTGCTCAAGAACGTTTTTTCCTCTTTATTCTAACCGACTTTTCTTAGCGTGGAACTTCGTTAAACAACTTGTTAAAACGTTTGCTATAACGCTTGATGGTCTAAACATTTGCATTTGGTAGTTATTTTACTGTAGTTTTGTTAAACTTTAATGAAACGTTACTTTTTATGAATTTTCTCGCTTTAAAGCCACTGATTCGAGGGTGAACTTAGTACATTGGTGGAAATATTTTCACACTATTTTTCAGATTGTTATCTGAGGGATCATTACTTGGTTCCGTCATAATTGCGAAGCAAACTTTTCTCTTAATAAATATGAACAGAGAAGTCACAAACTGTTTTTTGCGTAATGTATCTCTGGAGCACATTTCGCTGCATCTCATCAAGTACATACTGCAGTCCGCGGGTTTATGTAGCAGAATTCAGTAGATACCGTGAAACCTAACAACAAAATCAAAAACCACACGTATACTCACACACATCAATTCACATCAGTTACCAAGGCAATCTGGTACTGATGAACAAGTCTTTCCGTACGCAGATTGGTGGCTACCAGTTGGTAACTGCTACCGTCTCCACGATCCGGAGAAGCCTTCGACTTTTTGTTGCGTAACATATCCGAAACGCCTTCTCCGGGTTCAGCTGGGATCGACATGTCAATAAGTGTTGAGTAATCGATGACACCAGTTCCTTGTGACTTGTCATGTTCTGACTTGGGTCAGACATTGTGATATACGTGACCGTTTCTGGAACCCAGACTGGAATGTGTTCGTTGACTCGATTACGTAACTGCCGCTCCGTTCTGCCTAGTTAACAGGTCCGGCACTCACACGAGAATCCATAAATGATGTAAGATTTGGCATTAAGCGATAGCGGTGTTTTCAGTGGTGGTTTACAGCAATTTTTCATGATACAAACACATTTCGTCAGGATGGCTCAGCAGGCAGTGTCACCAAATTTTAACTACGTGTTACCAAAGAAGTACAAGCATTGCTGGAAGTACACTTCATTGATCAGGCAACGATAGTCAATTACACCTAGAGGATCACATACTCTTCAACTGTATGGCTTACCCAAATTCCCTAAGGTTGGTGTACTACTGAGGCCGATACTATTCATGCCCAGTTCACCACAACACAAGCTGGCACAATGGCTGACCCAAATTTTACAGCCTGTAAAGCAATCAATTGTTCGGAACACTGTGAGAGATGGTTTCGAGCTAATCGACCTACTCGAAGATTTCGACTGTAACAACAAACATATTGCCAGTTTAGACATAGCTTCTTTGTTTACAAATATTCCTCTGATGCAGACGGTTGATATAATTTGTCAATATGTTGATACACTAGTTAAACATAGGAATGACTACGTCTGAGTTAGAACGCCTTTTGCTACTATGCACAGCGAATGTAAAGTTCTCCGTCCAGGGAACTGCCCATATAAAATTCGATGGTGTTGCTATGGCCAATGCAGTCGGTCTGCTACTAGCCGATATTTTCGTTTCCACCTGGAGCACAACGCAGATGTCGTCATTAGGCAGGCTCACTTCTACCAGCGTTACGTCGACGACTTTCTACCACTTACCGACGTCAAGGAGATAGCAATGAGTATGCTTCACACATTGAACAAGCTGAATTTCACAATTAGCTTTTACTACTGAGCATGAGCAGGATGAAACCCTGGCGTTTTTTTAATATTTTCGTGGAGTGCTAGAACAGCGGCTCCGTACTGTGGTTCGTCCACCGGAACCAAACTAGAACTGTGCAGTACCTGAACTTTCACAGTTTTGTGCCTATTCAGTACAAAAGTGGTCTAGTGAGAACTTTGTTTTGTCGTGTAAAACGAATCTGTTCGAAAAAACGTTGTTCAAAATGATGTCATTCTTGCGCACCATGTTCAAAGAAAATGACTATCCATCGGCATTTATGGAGAAATTCAACACACGTTGGCTTCAACAGCTCCCAAACTGAATGTCTACCTTCGTTTGCCTTACAACGATGATGACATTACTACTCTGTTGAAAACTCGTCTCACGGTGGCTGTGGGGCACCTTTTATGCAGCCCAACTGGCCATGCTGTTCACTACTCCCTGAATCGCAACACCGCCACTGAAAACACCGCTATCGCTTAATGCCAAATCTTACATCATTTATGGATTCTCGTGTGAGTGCCGGACCTGTTAACTAGGCAGAACGGAGCGGCAGTTACGTAATCGAGTCAATGAACACATTCCAGTCTGGGTTCCAGAAACGGTCACGTATATCACAATGTCTGACCCAAGTCAGAACATGACAAGTCACAAGGAACTGGTGTCATCGATTACTCAACACTTATTGACATGTCGATCCCAGCTGAACCCGGAGAAGGCGTTTCGGATATGTTACGCAACAAAAAGTCGAAGGCTTCTCCGGTTCGTGGAGACGGTAGCAGTTACCAACTGGTAGCCACCAATCTGCGTACGGAAAGACTTGTTCATCAGTACCAGATTGCCTTGGTAACTGATGTGAATTGATGTGTGTGAGTATACGTGTGGTTTTTGATTTTGTTGTTAGGTTTCACGGTATCTACTGAATTCTGCTACATAAACCCGCGGACTGCAGTATGTACTTGATGAGATGCAGCGAAATGTGCTCCAGAGATACATTGTGCAAAAACCAGTTTCTGATTTGTCTTTATCATAATTATCGAGACAAGCTTCTAAGCATCATTCAGGTCTCAATTTCCTTTCTGCCATTGCCAGTGACTTCCCAAGTAACTTGCATTGAAAGTTTGAAAAATCTCCAAATGTTTTACTTTCAGTCCTTTGCAGTGTGTGTTATGTGGACCCGATCAGAATTGAAAAGCAACATCTCTGTGTATATTGTTTCAATGTACTTTTAGTGCTTATCTATCACCAACGGTCCACCGGACAGGTTACTTTAAGGCAGAGAAGTCAAATTGGATGTGCTACATGGAAAATTTGAATTTCGGTCGTCCGGATCGTAATCAATCGTGGATTACGCATTCGCTCACGAAGCATGTACAGATTGTGGGGATAGCAAAGTGCGAGTTGAATGTTTACATGCTATGTTGCTTGTGGTATCTACTGGAATGCAAATATTATAGTCAGATGACCTTTGTGTTACACACACCTTTCACGCTAACAATCGTCTAACGTGATCGTACAGTAAACGTAGTTAATGTTAAATCGGGTACTTCCCTTTAAAGCTTACCGAAAACATTCAGGACACGTTGAATGACAAAAGCACACATTACATATTGACTCGCCAGTACAAATCAACAGTCTTCTCTTTATTGATGAGTGGTAGTCTTTTCTTTATAGCAAGCAACTGAGGAAACAAACAGTCAGTTATTGGGTGATTGCATTATGCTTCAAACAACGCAATGGTTATTTCAAATTCACCCCCGAACTTCTACTAAAGATAGTGGTTAATAAATTCAATCAAACAAACAAGTAATTTGGCTTAGCCCGGCGTACTCGCCTGAACCAAGAAACTACCAGTGTCCTCAGTTGAAGACGACCAACTTGTCGGCGCCATCTCACAATGTCAATTTGTACATAACCGCGGAGAATGATGCATAGATGGAACCGGAAGATGCTTGATATCCACAGTAAAGGAACGTTTAATCAAATTGGTGTAAATGGAAAACCACGAACTACAGCATACCACCCTCAAGGCACCGAGCAAGCAGAAAATGTTTGATTTCTCAAGAGTTCCTCAAAACTTATGTGGATCAGACTGTCGCTGGGTAGGAGCTGGTCATCCCAAAATGATTGCTAGTGTACCGCAGCCTGACACGTGCGTAGATCTACCAAATTCCACATTTCTTGTGAATCGTCATAAAAGAGGTTGCCACCGTGTGTTGGATTGCCGATAGTTTTGTAGATGAAATCATCGGATATAGACCACTTAAGCAAGTTGTTCGATACATTTCGACTGATCAATTACATAACATAAGCTTATGTCACAGACATCAGAGGGACTATTACGATAATGGAGTATTTGGAAGCCTCCTGAAACTCATTGTAACGGTGTGACTGCACAGCACGGTTCTGGGCCCAAGACTGTCGGTGAAAATGAACAAACAATGGGAAGGAGGATACAGTGTTAAACAAATATTCTCGGGTACAATTTGTCAAATCTAAAGACTGACAAGAGCGGACAAGCAGCCTACAGTCGTCCAATTCAACCGACTATAGCCAAAAGTACAGAAGACAGTTTGTAAAATATTACTGGAAGTCCATGAAGTTGGACCAGAGGTCAAGGTGCCCGATGAACGGAAACGGTACTCAGCGACGAACTGATTTGTGTAAAGCACGACCGAAACTAGCTGACCGTACACTGATTTGACTTGAATTGTTCCCTGGGTCACCTCTGTGCACGAAGATCTTGGATTAACAGGTGGTCAGCTGATCAATGAACACAATTATGCACTTATTACTGTCGTATTTTGCGTACTATACTTCTGAGTACAACTTCTACTTCATCTTCTGACTGAATGTTGCACATTTATTAATTCTTGCTGGGTTCTTCCCCTCTGTTCTAGCGCAAAACATTTTGGCATATAGTTGTATAGTCCATCACATGAGACACCTAATGCGTCGAATCAATCACGCGTAGCTATGGATACGGCGATCTTAACGGACCGGTGTTACAGAGGTCGGCTATGAGCGCACAACATATCAAGTGAACAGTTGTAGTGGTATGGTTTCAGAATGACCGGAACATGTGAAAATTATCATAGCGTTCACTTGTACGTTCGTTGAGACCTATGCAGCTTTTACTGGAAAATATGGAATTCACAAAAGAGTCAGTTTCTCTACAAACATTATGGCTCTCTCTGGTGAAAATACCTGATTTCCTATTTGAATGAAACAGGCTATCTATAACGTAAAAATACGTTCGGTTATATCGGATGATGAGTTAAAAGGTTCCCCCGGATATTACAAAGGTTTTGATAGTTGCGTTGCGGTCGAACTTAGTGTGTCAGCTGTTTAGACGTTTGAATTCTGGCCCGGCTAAATGAGTGAATTTGGCAGACACTGCAGAGATTCCAGTCGAACAACGGAAGAATCACCCAGTGTCTGGTTTTACATTAAAGGACCGAATTAGTCAGCTTGATTATCTCCTATTTTCAGCTGAATAGTATTTTCACGACGTAATGAACGTTATAAGTTGCCCAAGTTTGAGGGCATTTTCGTTCAACACGAATATAATCAGAACCTGAAACGTTGTCACACACCACGCAGTTGAATAGGCATAACCAAGCGAGTAAGTCAGATGAACCACACATACCATCGATTACCTTCCCAGGCACAGCTGGTTATTGTGGCAAACAGCAGTAGAGTACATAGGGCATAGTTCGGAGCAATCTATGTTGTAATTACTGGTGGTAGCTGACGGCAACTGTTAGTCTGTGAGTCATAAAGGGGCATTTATTGTTCGAAATAAACTTGGCCGAAATCAGTGGATGAGCATACATCCATTTACATGTGTCAGGAAAGTCTTTGATTCTCCCACAACTAATTATAGGAGTATACATAAACCGCATTTCTACCACAGGAGTTCATTTCATTCGACTCCCCTACCTTGAATGTGAGGCCATTCGGTAAAGGTGTGTTTATTTCAAACTTACTGGTACTTACTTTATGAGAGTTTGTAGATTTTTAGTTAGGTTGCCACGGGAGAAAGGTTCATGTTCATCACAATTTCAATAGAAAGGTTAGAGACCATGGAAAATTTTGAAGCCTGTCCGGTTAAAGGCAGGTTAAGTGTTGATCAGACAAACTCTTGTTCAGCTGTGCAGTTAATTGTGCATATCGTACGGTGCATTCTTACCATCTCAACAAAACAGAGATCTACTTATATTCGCATCCCTATCCAACAAAGACATTAAGTTGATTCAATCAGTTGTTGTCTTTACTTTGTGAAGCTTTATTTTGCAGTAAAAAATAGGGCATTAACCAAACAGTCTGTTCTTCCTATCAGGCATGTAAATATTTTCATGTTATTAGTATAAATGAAAGATGTCCTGTTTATTTGTTTGTGAGTACAATCAAACCAAGAGACACAATGATCCCTTGGGGACGTACAGTGCATTTCCGATGAGGTTATTGGATAAACACCATCCGGCGTGACAAAACATTTTTATCATGAAATCAACTGAAAGAGAAAAACATGAGGAAAACGGTTTTCAAGAAAAGAATTCCGACAATTACTTTTGACGCAACATATCGTAGCGAGAAGGCATCCAATAAAGCACAGTCTTTATTGTCCAACACGCTATTTATCAGGCCACACACGCGCTCGCGATTTTGAATCACAATTCCAGCCCACAACACCCTCCCGGTTTCCGCTCACACAACATGTGCACTTCTGCATGGTTTATGTGGGTGATCGGCGCCTTCTATCCGGGGATTTTCCGCCTGCCAATCTTCGTCCGTTGATCCGATTTCTTTGAGCAATGGCTCGTCCGGTAGCTCGTGTTGTCCTCCGTCAATTTATTGTGGGCTTTGACTGTACTCCACGACCGTGTGGAAATATTCCTGCGACTGTTGGAATAATCATGCCTCCGATTTGGTCATCCATCCTATTTTGGCTGCCATATCTCGCCCGTTGGTCCGATCCGGTCGAGCGATGTCTTATCCGGTCGAGCGATGTCTTATCCGGTCGCCCACGCCGTCCTCCATCCGCT
>JTDE01003268.1:13703-38454 GCA_014338405.1 Paragonimus skrjabini miyazakii | reverse complement strand
CGCCTCTGTCGTGGTAGTAATTCGTACAATTTTTTGTCATTCTTATTTTCATGTTCTGGTGATTTCCCGAATGAGATTCACATTTCCTTCAGACAATATGCCTCCAACTGGTCACTGATAGAGTTTTGCACTAGCTATTACTGCCAACATCTTGGGCTTCAGCTGAACTGTTAGCGAAAGCTGACCTGCCGTCACAAGTTGTCACTGCCATAGATGGATGATCTATCCGTCTTCTGATCTCTGATGCTATGATGGGTAGGCAGGCATGGTGACACGCGCAACGCATGGTCCATGGGACTAATCGTACGAATCAGACGCTAATTGTACTCGGTTTTGTTGGCACGTTTCTCCCATCAGTAATGTTGCATCCTTCATACGAAAACTTACGACTGCAGCGCTGTTGGTGGAAAACAATGGATCGATTTTTCTCTCGAATTCATTTTCACAGTTGTTGTCCCCTTTCACAGACTGAAGGGCAAGAGACATTCGCGGTTTACGTGGAATGACCTTCCGTCATGTGCTTAGTAATTTTCTCGCTGAGGCGCATTTATGCGACAGTTACTGAGAGATGAAGGTCAACAACGTGTAGATACTCTTCAGGGTAAAGGTTCACCTATTATTAGCAGTCCCCAGACCTTTCACCTCCTTGTTCTGATCAACATGCTTGCAGCTAGTCAATGTTTCTTTAAATTGCCACAGAAACTAGAGGATATTTTTTTCGAGTTCATTTACTGTATACACCCCTCTATACCTGAGTCTCGGAAAAAGTAAGTCCGTGCACGAATCTCTATAATATAATTCCAATATTTGACTTCCACTATTCAGATGACTGTCTAAAAGAAGTCCACTTCTCAAGATGGCATTATACGCCCTGAGATAAGGTTTACTTGATTGTCTATCAACCAGAGCAATTTACTCACAGTTCTAACCTTTGTGTTTACCGATCGGAGGATTTCAGATAGTGTTCAAAATATTAACGCATACTGAGCTACCAGAAAACAGACCTTTTACTTCTCATCGTTTTCATGTTCAACGCTTCGGTGCCTCAAATTGTCTACATTTAAACAATGTTTGTGACAATTACAGTAGAGCAGGATGCTTGGGCTGTGAATGCAGGTCAGTCAGATCCGGTGTGAAATCACTACAATCCCCCACGAGAGCCGTCAATTCAGTAGAGATATTCGATCATATTGAAGCCAAGCTGCGTTTGCCGTGAATGTATAGTCTTTCCAATCTTCGACCCTCATCATACATTGGAGGATCTGCATCGAAATATGACGTGTAAAAAAGAAGCTAGATTAAAAAGTCACATTGTTGATTTTAAGTGCAAATGTTTTTAAACGCCTGCTGTGCTTATTGCCATACAACTTCATTCTACGTGCTTATACTGGTGAACCTTTTCGAGTGGTTGACAAATATACGTTCCGAGTACAATATGTTTAACAGTTATATAGGTTCCTTGCCTACATGGTATTAGATTAGAATCAAAATTTTCTCAATGTTATGGATGCTATGAAAAGATGCTTGACAGTCTCAAATTGAAGAAAATTCTCGGTATTTTCATGAAAACCATCAAGGTGGACTTAGAATTGTTCAAAAGATTTCAAGCCAACATGTATTTGCAAGACGTCTTTCAACTGAATTTCTCTGAACGGTACACATTGTTATACACAATGAGATCGAAGTAAAACTCTTGACTCACTTTCGCGCCCTGAAAAGAGACTTCAGTTGTTCTTGCTACCAACTTGGAAGGATCGGTGAGTGTTTGTGGTGATCAGAAGCTCACCGTCAACCGTTTTCCTCTTCTGGGGTTAATAACTTGTGCATCGGGTCTGAATGAAATTCTTACAGGTGATGATAAACACGAAATTGGACTAAAGTCATGCCTACTCTTAGGTTAAAAGCGACGAACATTCTCTTACATTCATCAACATCACGACCTACATGAGCACACAACAATTCGACCTTAACACCATCCCCATTATCTGCCGAAGGATTGTTGACGATCTTATGTAAAACATCACTATCGTGTTCACACTTGGCTGATGTACCCATTTTTGGACGTACTGATACTGGGCATCTGTAAATGTTGATTTTTTTTGCTCCAATTCCTGGTACGAAGTGAATTTTAATCCAAGAAATCTAAGCTTGAGTCCTGTTCCAACATTGCATGTCAGCTTGGCTGTCAATTCGATAAACAAGGTCTACATTATCATATTTGGTGAAATTAACTTTCTATAAGAGATCTATTAATCTAAAAATGTTAGCCGATTTCATTCATCTTTGGTGGAGTTATCTCATTATCACCGGTTTTTGTCAAATGCGTTAACAATTCATCACATAAAATCGTGTCGATTTTGAGATTGTTATATACACATCTTTCTTTAACAGCATGAAAATGATCCCCACTTAGTTCTCCTTGTTGATAGGTTACCACCCATAAACATCACTTGTTCTCCAGTGTGACCTGTTCCCTTGGGATGTAGATTCGGTTTCGTGCTAACGTATGAACGATGGGTCCACTCATCTCATACAGTTTTTATTATATACCTTACAGATAGCAAGGGGAAGTTACTCATAACTAAACAAGAAAGTTGTGGTGTAGTTTTTGAAATCACTACTTTACTTTACTGAGCTTTAAGCAAATCGCAAACCGTTACAATAATCGTTAGATGAAAATAATGGCATACAATAACAGATGTAGTGGTAGTCATTGGCACCAAGCGTTTGTAATTATACCAAGTATATTCGGTGTTGTTCGCACGCGATTTTTTAAACACTGATGTTACACACCCAACAAGAGACGCTCTTCATATGAATACTTTTAACCTGTCTATATCCCTCTCCCATGAGGTTGCATCTTTCATGCGAAGCTCAGAACAACAATTGATTTTTTCAAGCCATATAACGAAAGTCGAAATTGCGGCTGTTGTTCATTTGTTCTAATGAGTTAGGCGGTCTCTTTTATTTTAAATTTGTAAGTAGAAAAGGACTACCCTCTATGGTTATGTGAGTGAGTTTAAAGTTTGGATCCATTCCGTCCTTTGCCGTACAGTTCGATCTCATCTCTCTTATTGGAGTGATTATCTGTTTGTCTCCTACACTGCTTTCATTATAGATGATTAATCATGAAACGGACTGTTTTCAGTTATATGCATGCTTTGTGGAGTTTTGCCTTGTCTGTTTTTTTCGATAGCCTAAAGTAATTTGCATGTGGTTTCGTCAATCAAGCCTCTTTAGGGAATGAATTCTACTTCCAATTCTCGCAATCATTTTTCCTAATGCACTGAGGCTGTCTGGAGTTTAATTAGGACTTTACTTTGTTGAATCTGCGAGATAATTCCACATTTTTGTGTACGTTTATTCAGTTATACTCATTTACAATGGCAAACTTATTTTGGTTGCAGTACTACGATGTTATAAGTGATTAACAAGTGATGTAAAGCAACTAGGTGTAGCTCTCTGAATAACGTTCTCTGTCCATAGGCACTTTCGTGTTATTTGTATTCAGCAACGACCACATTGACCTTGAACTAGTTACAGGCATCTTTGTTTTTGGAACTCAGGTTTGCCAAATGTCTCGGAAAGATTTCTCCCTGTGTTTTTGAATCATTATTGCCTAATTATATTGACAGACGAAGAAATGTGGTTTTAACTTTGAAGACATCAAGCCGTAGTTCATTCAGCACTACAGCAGGTTGAACATATATCAGTTGAAACCATTTGGAAATATGGAAAGAAGGTTTAGACTGGTTTTAGATTTACACCATTCGTGTTTCCGGTTTGGCCTATTTTCTCACTCTGGATATTTGTAAATTTCAACTGGTAAATGAAACTCAACTTAGCAAACCGTTTGAAAGTTCATGCTTTTTACTGAGATAAGTATGATGTGTCGACCCATCGGACACTAAATTAAGCGTTCTTACTTTTCTGTTGGATATTAAATCGGTAAATAGTAGCAGCTGCAGTGCAATACCCCCGCTCACAAACAAGAAGCATTTTCCGGGAGTCTAACGAAGTGGTTACCAAATACGACGTCCCTGATTATTTCGTTGAGTAAAGTGGGCAGGTGTCGCCTACCAGGTTGTTGGCCTCGCTATGGCTTGAATAGCTGTCCCAGATGACAACGTTTCGTACTCAGTAACGTGTTTTCATCCACAACTCTCCCAGTTATTGTGCCTAAAGTTGCTTTTGTTTGATCTTTTTAGTTATGTATTTTTCTTTTCGACTAACGATGTCTCGAACTGCACTAGTTTCTGGTCATAGCTTTTATAAACAAGTGAAATGGATCACCTCTTAAGAGTAGGACGTTCTAATTTCATTGAGTGTAATGAATTTGAGCATGACACTATGAGTCAGATTAGTTTACTCTGCGGGAACGTTTATGATTAATACTTGGGTATCGTCAGGTTTGTCCTGAACGTCTTACAGTACAATGGATCCCCTAATATATACAAAATATCGGTCGACCTCTGCGTACTAGTTGTTTTGATGATCACGCAGTCACTATAGAAGGATGAAAGATCATATGTAGATGAAATCCTCAATAGTCTCCCACGCACTTCCCTTAACATAAAGTTTGAACAAGAATTCAAATGGTTAAAAGAAAGAAATATCGTTCCTCTGAAACGAGTTCACGGAAATGACGCAATGACATAATGAATGCTGTGGATTGCCGAGCTATTCAAAAGTGATTTAAATCACTAAACTGCATCCCCACTTGTAATGTGGTTATAGCAACAGTCAACATCAACAGCATCAAGTACAGCAATACATCAATGATTCTCATTGACTGTTGACTGCCATACAACCATGATGAAAACAGCAAACCCTATCCAAAGAAAAATGTAGAATAGAAAAGAGAGGAAATGAACACCATTGCTGCCAAAAGCTCTGCCTGTATTCAACCCATTCAATATCAAGGTCCCTGCATATTACAAACAAATAACTGAACTATAAACGAAAGTTATGCCTCATCAACAAGACAACTCCACTACCGCTTTCAATGACTCGCGTCATTAGGTACACTTATTTAACAAACAACCCAGTCAAACACCGACAACATTCATACCACTGAGTCAGATTAGCTGTCATCTCACCTAATGTCTCCGACCACCCACTGTGTGAGTCGCAAAGACTTCATTCCGTAAGATAAACCCGACCTACAGTGGGTGAACCCTTGTTGATCGATTTCATTTCTCTCCGTCATGTCATCATCTGTCCACCTGGCACCTCACGCCAGTCGGACGCAAAATCGGCAGTGTTCAGTGTGGCAAACGACTAACTGGCAATTTTAGTGCATGGCCTAGCCATCTAAGTCTGTATAAACATAAGCACTGAACAAAAGAACTCGCTTGGCAATCACCATCAAGTATCCGCTTCCTAACCCCTTCGTTGTCTACTGATTGGTGCTATCCGATGTGATCGATCGGGTGCAGACATCGGTGGTCAAATACCTGAAAACTGTTAACATGTTCTGCATTGAGTGACCATGCTTTTTTGCTGTAGAGTAATACTGCTCTCACAGCTACCTTATATACACGACCCTTAAGCCTTCAAAAGATTGCTGTCTGTCGCCAAGGGTGTCCTAGATTGACGAATACCGTCCTAACATTAGATATACGAGCTTCTATCTCATTCCGTATACCTCCACCGCTGCTGATATAACTCGTCAAGTACACAAGCAGGTCAAAAACCTCCATAAATTCATATTTCGTTATCAAAGTTGAACTGCTTTCAGAAGCCCTTTGCTCGTTGAAGCTGCCAAGAGTATTCTGAAGTACTTAGTAGAATGCGAAGTAGTGTCTGGCATTAACTGTGCGGTTTACAAACTGTCAAACAAAAACACCTTGTCATCTGCATAAACAAGACAAGTCAGTCTCCCACCAGGCAGAAAACCCTTATTGTCACCTTGTAAATGACCCCGACAATCCTCCATTAGTTCGTTTGAGTGAAAATTGAACAAAGATAATGAAAGTGGACAGCCTTGACTGACGCTACTTCTAATGTTGAGATTGTCTGTCGGTTCATCATAAAACCTAACCTACGCTGAAGTATGGGGATGAATCGTCGACATTACGTTTACATACTTGGTCTGTATTCCTGTACGTTACTAGAAGTGTAAGTGAGGTTATCTGAACCAACTTCCCTACTGCAATTGTAGAACTCAGTTTTAGTAGATAGCTCTAAATTTACCTATCAGGGTACCAAATTGCAAGTTTCTGGTGTTAAAATGATAGGAGTAGGAGGTCGGCAAAATTAATTTTCAGTGTTCCACTCAGCACTCTAGCCCTTTGGACTTATTGTAGATGAATTTGCCATCTGTCATATTGATAGCCTCGTTGACAGACGGACGCCCTGCAGCAGTAAAACAGATAGGCTTGAAGAGTCTGCTACTAGTGCCTGAGACAAAAGCGGTTTCCATTTCCTCAGTCTTCTTCATTAATTATGCCCCACGATCAACGATCATGCCACGCTTCCGTCCCCCACTGGATTCCCCCCTAAACTCCTTATATAAATGGTTGTGATAAATGTTCCATCTAATTTCTAACAACTCTAAGGATTTCTCCGAAATATGATGTTCGTTTAAGTAAGAAACAACAACTGTTCAGCATGCTATATTACCTGCTTCATAAATTGTGTGTGTGAAATTTGGGCCTCGTAGTTATTGGGATCTTCGAGGTTATAATTGCTGAGCCTGTATTCTAAGCTGGTTTGCTACTTATACTTTACCGACGACCTAGCCAGTTTCTTAACGACCAGCCATTGGTATCAGTGAGGTAGTTGCTCAGTGAAAGTCAGACCAAAGCGACAACGTGCCAGCTCATGATTCTTAACCAAGTATGTAGTCCGACAGGGATGACAGCCCTGATTGGAGCCACGACATCTACTATTTACACCTATATGGTCTACCTGAGACCAGGTCTGATTCGGAGAAGGAAGGCACCAAAAACAACACTGACGTACACGATATTTAATACTAGTACTGACTAAAAATAGCCTACGTGTGGTGCACGTTTGCAACAACCGCTCGACATTATCGGAGCGATGTGATGTCAGTTCAAACCTGCCACCTAAACAGGACTCGGCCTTATCAAAACGGCCGACCTCAGGTTCATATCTCCTGTTAAAGTGATTATATCCGAGCCATGTGTCGACCGAAGGAGAGCGGCCAGATACGAGTAGAAGGGGATTCTTAACACCAACATCACTGCAGTCGGTTAGATCACGAGGAGACATGGGGAACAGTTTTCTGAAGATTTGGCGTCTAAAGCTGGTTTTGACAGAACCTGCTAAACGGACGGTATGAAGTCTACTGTTGAATGTAATCTATTAAATCAGTTCGGTTGTGGCCGTCATACTGAGGACTATACATATTTAAGCTTGAGCGGTGGTGGTGGTCGTGGACTTACTTGAAGTGTGCAGCCAGTACTGAGTAGACAGTTCGGTGTGTTGAGCACTGTTCTGGAATGCAGCAGACATCGACATTTTTCAATTGTAATGCCCGTATGAGAGCCGCCTGTTAACCTGTCTTTGTTAGAGGGCTAACGTTCAGAACACCTATATTAATCCGCATTGTAGGTTTAAGCATGGGATGAAGGCGGTTGGATGGTGGGTGGTGAGAGATAGGACATACTGGTCAGTGTTACTATGATTATCTACACCTGTTGTTGGGTTTGCAGAGTGATAGCTAGTAATGATGTTTGAGAGCTAAAGCGAATAAGTCGTTGGAAAAGGGGTTAGAAGTAGTATGTTTTCGCCTGAGAATCTTACATACTGTAGCCCAACAGGTAGCGGAGTCTGTGGAATCACTCGAAGTTTATAGCCAGTATGGAGTAGGCTGTATTTGGTCGTTCTGCTGTCTTTTTCTGTGTGGTGTTACATTCCCTTTTTATATTTAAAGGTTCTCACTGTATGCGCTTTTAAGGGCGCAATGCATCGCTTACGAATAAATCATGAAACAATTTGTTGTTGATTGCTGTCCAACGTCTGCTTGATAAGCATTTGCTATCACTTATGTTGGTGAAATGTTAGGGGTAATCGAGCAGTTACTTCACCTTAAGGAATGCTTGGGTGCTAGTGCAATTCTTGACAAAGTCCTAGCTCATATAGCAAATCCCGGGTAATCTTCACCAATATGTCTCCGGTGTAATTTCCCTTTTACTGTCAACTGCTAAATATTCACTTCAACTATTCCAGTAGTCCTCTCATACGAACGAGGACTATAGTCAATCTACCTGCAGATTGCTCACATAGTTTCTTCGTAAACTTAGCGTCATTTGATGGGAACACTGCTTAAGCAGTGAGGTTCGTTACTGTGTTTTTCAGACACAATTTCTGTCGACGATTCAGCATGGCTGCCTTGTTTCACAGACACCTCCGGCTAAGATATGCTGATCAGTGTATACGTTGGATACGGTGCGTGTGTGTTGTAAGTTCAAAACGTTTTTAACGAGGCTGCTGTTGATAGATTTCATGACAATATTCATTTCCGTTCGGATGAGTTATTAGAAATGACAAGAGGTCGTGATTACTAGTGTTTTTGATATGGGTTTCTTTTCTTGCTAATAGCCGTTTTCCTTTTATTAGCCCTTTATTGATGCATATATCTTCTCTCTGATGTATGTCGTTGCTGTGATTTCTCTTAGCTGAGGGTTGAATATACGCGTACGTTTCGGGAAAACACTATTTAAGGTTTCATGGGTGATCGTGTTCATCGGGATGCAATGATGTGCCAGTGGTTCTAGTTCGTCATGTATTACCAGTCGATTAATTCGGTTGATCGGACATCAGTTTTAGGCTTTATACGGTGAGTGGTTTAACTCCTCTCATTTTTGTTCGTGTGTCATTAAACATATTAGTTTGTAATATAATCTGGCAAGTGATCAACGTCTGCATTTTTGATGTGCATATTCTTAGAATTGTGCACCAAGCCGGATGAAACGCCATGCGCACTTTCCCAGACACATGCACATACGCTATCTCGTTTTGGTTCACATCTGTTTAGCGGAATTCTCTATCACATTCTTACCCCTATCTTTAGCATCGACATTATCTAGAGACTGAATCCAGGTCAACTACTCTATGTCCGATGGTGACTGGTCTGACCCCGAGCGAACGACAAAGACAGCTACAAACCCAACGTTTCGTCGAGGCTGCCTACACAAGTTCGGACTATCGAGTGGCTCGTATTTGCGACTCGATGACACAGTACGAGGACCGTAGTGAACTTGTTCCAGCCTCGGAAGGCGGTGACGCACATCGGAGGCCTTTGCAGGTGAGTTATACTCGGGTTCTTTATCCGCGTGAATCCCATCTATCGTTTGCTCGAACTGGTTTCTGACTTCGATAACTTTACTCGTGAACTTTATGTCACTTTGCTAAGTAACAAGTTTGAGCGGGTGTTAATCTATCAAAATTCCTGAATGTTTGTATGATGCAATCTCTTGTTGGATTCATCCTGTACGAATAGCCGTTTCAAGTCCAAATAAAGCCGTAGTTCTTTTTTTGAACTTCATTTCGCTCTCTCTGTACACTTTTATGTTAACCTTTAGTTTCTAATGCTTTACTGAATATATTGAGTTTGTAACGTGTAACATTTTGACTAAACATGATTTAGCCGCTATAAATAAACAGCCTCTTGATGAAGATCTCTACCACGTCCACACTCTAACTTGACAAAAAATTCTACAGCACCGCTTCTTGTATCTTTCTTTATTGAAGTTGACTTCTGCTTGGAAGCCACTTATTTGCTTCAGTGATTCCAACGTTGTTCAACAAAGCTCGCGCCCAATAGATCAGTATATTACATCATTACCTTCATAATAAATCTGATTGTCACTCGACTCTCCGGCAGTGCAGCCGTTTGCTGTTCACGACTGTTTAATTACTAGTTTAGATTTAATATTTTGCAGCTTACTCCCACATGGTATATATTCTCTGATCTTGGTGTCCTGTGTTACATCTTGATCAACCCAATTCGTGAACGCTCGCGTTTCTTGTGAAGTCAGTATCCGCATAGTTCATATGTGCGACTTATTACATTCGCCCGGACCATTGTTGTTCCCTATTTATGACTTTTCGCTCTGGGTGAGAAATGTGCTTATCTACAGGCACAGCGTACTTGTGATTATTGTTAGACCTGTACGAAATCTAGTCTGCTAGTGCAGAGTTGACAAATAGTTTTTTTTATTAACGTGATCAAAACTGAACGACCTTTTAAGTGACGTGATCTAATCAGATGCTACGGCATCATCTTGTCTGTTTTCGCCACCAACAATTACTTCCCTTCGTGTGCTGTTTTCTAGCAACATCATACTGTGCTCACTGCAGTGAAACTTTTCTGCTACAGGAAGCTCTTGTAAAAAAAATCTTTAATATACGATGCTTTGCTTCATCTGGAATTGTGCCTTTTGTCAGGGTGGTCTGATGATCACACAGTTTATGTCTTTATGTTACAATTACGCGTTATGATATCGGTCCGGTTAGTTCTCATTCTTTCCGGTAAGCCAAATTAGTGGTTAATTTGGTCAATCAATTTAGATTGTGAGCACAGAAAAACTGCAACAGGTACGCATAGGGCCTAATCCCATCAGCTAGGAAAATTCTAGGAGCACCGTGTATGGCACTCGAACTCATAGGTGGCAATACTCGGGTCTATTGAAAAGTGGCTACCTTATGAAGTTGACTACCCACGAGGAACATGCATTATCAATGTTGTATACACAATAACGGTCCCTGGCGGTCGTCCATGCCTGAGCGCATAGTATTGCCACCACTGTAATCGAGCCGACAGACAGTCATGAGAGAGACGATCGATGGAATGTAACAGCAAGACAATTGGGCTTTGTATACTCACGTAGCCGATGCACTTATGGAATGAGTGGCGTTCAATAATGACTATCCGAAGTGCAAATTCTTTGGGCGGAATTCACGTTCAGTAAAATATCTACTCACCGATAATGAATGGAGCCGCTTGTTAAATAATAAATTGTTTTCACTGCTCAATGTGAGTGGACATAGTCCACCTCGAATTGCCATTCTAGAATGACCACCGCTGTAAATGCTCCAACTAGTAGTTGTAATACTTCTTGATGCTCACCCTCAAACCGACATTCCACGACCGGTTTCGTCCCTATTTGGACTCATCAGGCAGAGATAATGTAAATGGGGATCGAACCAACTACTCTTCGCTTTACGAATCAACACCGCTTTTTGCTCGGCCACCAGTCCTTATGGGCATCGTTTGTGGCGGGGGAATTTATGTCACTGAATTATGACTTGTTTTCACCACTTTATTGTAAATGGACGGTTTGAGAGTGAGCATCAAGAAACATTACAATCACTGTTTCCAGCTCTTACGGTCGTAACCAATGCATACTGGCAATCTGAGAAGGAATATGTCCATCCACGCTAACGAGGTGGAAGCAAGTCATAAATCATTTACACAAATTCACCTGTCACAAGCAATGCTCATCGAACTGGTGGCCGAGAGAAAAGTAGTGTTGACCCGTAGAGTGAAGGATAGTTGGTTCGACCCCATTCACACTATCTCTTCCTGACGAGTCCGAATAGAAACGAAACCGGTTGTGCTGTGTTAGTATGAGGATGAGCATCCAAAGTAGCTTGCTGTTTTTGGTATTGCTAATGTTTTCTTCATGGCACCAATCGACTACATGGTCTTCGGTGATTGCCTCTCATTAGGGCAATCATTAAGTCAGCTGGTCGGAAGACAGTTTCACCGAGACCAGTATGCTGACTAAAATAGACCAGACACTAGGACAAGTGAATAAAACGTGGAAGCTATACAAATCTTTGGTTTGTGTGGTGAAAAATTCAAAAACACCCAGAACATTTGTACTGAGATTGATAAAATGGTATGAACTTCAATTTTGTTCTCCCCAACTGCACTGACTTAAGCAATTTCCTGTGCACTCTAATTTTTAGAAACCTGTGTCACATTATATAAACTCTAAATAGGAGGGTCAAATTGGGCAGCACTTAAAACGGCTGGTTCGAATCGTCAACCGAGTAGTGGTTAACCTGAAGTACATTGTCACCACGTTGCGTCAGTGGAACGGAAAGTTTGATTAATACTTTACGGATAATGAATGTTGACCCAACCACAATAGAATTCATTTGACCTTTGACATGTAGTAGTTTCAGTGGGACACAATAACCTCTGCTGTTGCAACCGTAGATTGATTATCCCAGGCCTACTACTAAACCATCAACCCGGGTTCGAACAAAAACTTTATTATATCGATTGGACATCACCCACAACTGACCGCAACTGTCGCATTCCCATAAACCTTCCAGTCTGCCACCTTTCGAAAGGAAGCACTAGACTCAAGCTTCGGTCTCATTAGAGCCCGTCAGTAGTACAGCATATCCTCGCCACTGCCGGGACTAGAACTCCGACCACGTTGTTCATGAGGCAACCGTGTTTACCACTGCGCCATTGACCTCACATTAGGCAAGACCAAATTATCATATGTGATCACTCAACCACTTTCGTTTGTGAGTAATGATCAGGTTGCTCGATCGTCTCTAAAGAAAACACAGTAACTGTCCTGTTAACTCTAATCTATGCTCCCTCGACTACGATTTCTCTGCAATTTGAAATCACAACAATCATTAACTGGTTCAGCGGTATTTTGATTACTGATGAGTCTAGTGTTTCTTGTCGAGAGGAGGCCGACTGCAAAGTATGGCAGTGTAACTGATGCGATCAATTGTGGGTGACGTTCAATGTATGTGAAAACCAAAATCCTCTGCTGCTCGTCAGTAATCAAAAGCTTTATCCACAATTCTAAAGCGTGATCATTCCATACAAATGAGTCATCGGCTGGCAAATCGTATGTATTTTTACGACTTACACATGTTGAATCGAATCAATCGGGATGGTCTGTTTGATGGACGCGGAACTGACTGAGTCAGCATTCGTATGGTACGCTCGATAATCAGTCGATTCACCAACGCCGCCATGGTTGATCGTCACTATGGAAAGCGAAGATTAGCAACCGGATAAATAGTACATTTGGATGATATAAATTAACCGCTATGCACTTCCGATTCAGGTATAAGTCCCCTCCGATTTCTTTCTAAAATACACGCCGTAACTGAGTTTAACCTTCATTTGAATTCATCAACAAGTACATCATTGAGTTACTGATAAGTAGTTTGGCAGATTAGATAATTTCGAGGAGATCCATTTGCGAAAAATCTGGATTTCGGCTAGATTCGAACCAGCGACAGAAACACCATGCCCAAACACGGCAAGCGCTCTACCAGCTGAGCTACGAAGTCATGCCGGAAGCTCACAAATTTCACATTTGGACCTAGTTACCCAACCAACCAACTGTGTCATATGGAATCCACCAAATGATCCAGCTGATTGACTGCCCAAACAGGATTTCTCGATCAGTTTACGCTGGAGACTACCAACGTCACCGGTGAGCATTGACATTGAGTTACTGATTGGGCAGTCAATCAGCTGGATCATTTGGTGGATTCCATATGACACAGTTGGTTGGGTGGGTAACTAGGTCCAAATGTGAAATTTCTGAGCTTCCGGCGTGACTTCGTAGTTCAGCTGGTAGAGCGCTTGCCGCGTTTGGGCATGGTGTTTCTGTCGCTGGTTCGAATCTAGCCGAAATCCAGATTTTTCGCAAATGGATCTCCTCGAAAGTACATAATTGTCACGACAGGACTTCGAACTCCGGTTTCTGTTCTCGTGATACGACTATGCTGGTCACTGCACCATATACCTCATATTAAACGCGATCGAACTGTTACGTCTATACTCTCGGTCGCATTCGCTTGTGAGTTATGCTAGGTTTGCCGAATGCATTCTCATTTAGTTTATTGTGACAACTAGCCGTTATAAACTAACAATGTAAAGAATTAGTACGACGGCTCAAACACCATTTGTTACCCCCACGTTACAGTCACTTCAGGTGGCCTTCACTGCAATAAACTTCGTCCTACGAATAGTTCGGAAGTCAAACAGGGTTTACTGTGATTATATATTCCCCTTCCTCCTTCTTTCCATCATCATCAGAGACAGTAATACATCAGTGATTCTCACTGATGCTTAACAACTACGAAGGAAAAAGCAAACCCTGTATAGGAAGAGAAAATAAAAAAGAAGAGGACGGGAAGTGACCTAACTACTAAAAATAACTGCGTCTGTATTCAAACACAACATCAAGGCGCCTACACCTTGCAAACAAACGACCGAGCTGTAAGTGAAAGTAAGGCGTCATCAGCAAGACAGCTTCCTTACGGCTTTCACTGTCCCGCGTGATTAAGTACACTCACTTCACAGACAACTCGACCAAACGACAACATTTACGCCACTGAGCTCGGTTAGCCGCCATCTCACCTTACGTCTCAAGCCACCCACTCTGCGAGTCGCGATGATTGTTGTCTTCCACACCTGCTTCGACAAAATGTGGTTTGTCATTCCTCTTCGTTATAGCAGCAGATTCTCTCTTCTCTGGAAGACGACGCTTGAACTAACGGGAAGCGTTCCGCAGACTTCAGTCAGATGAATCAACAAGGTTGTCTTTCGTGTAACGCACAACGTTTGCCAGCACTCTCAGGTTATTTCTAAACCCGATGGCAACAGTGGCATAAGCACTGTCTGATCGCAGCGTCTTCCAGTGAGACGTGAAACCCACTGCCATTGACGCGCACACTCAGTACTGGTTGAACTAAACACAAACATTAGATCTCGTCATTTCATTCGGTAGTGACCTCATCATGCTTAGCTGAATGCATTGAAGCATCACAAGCAGGACAATTAGATGTCCCCCTTCTGTGAGGGTGTGTTCGTTTTTTGTTGGAAAACGCCTTACCCTGGTTTATAGATTGTTTAAGGACGTATGCGTCACCCTGTCTAATGGCAACACGGAAGCGAACACGTTAGGTAGTCCCCCTTAGTTTTTGGCGATGGACAGCACACTTTAGTTCCCATAGATCATGAGATTTTAGCTAGCATCTCATTTCAAATTTTCCAAACAACTACATTGGTCGCTTTCTGCCAGATGTTTACGCACCTACGCATACATCACGGGGTCTACGTACGGAAGCAACATGGGTTTCCAAAGCCTACACTGTATTATGTGGCAATGATAAGTAGCATAAAAATTTCTCTCCCAGAAGCTGAATTGTTGTCTGCACTTGCGCTAACCGCTTTTAATTAAGGAATTATTACTCTCCCATGTAGGATAAACATTCATTCAAATGACGAGAGAGAAAATGTAGTTCGCACTTATTTTGAGAAGAATCTGTCCGATACCCCTTCCCATCTAAACCACATTGGGAGGATTCGAATGATGAGGACGATATGCTGAAATTGAACATCACGTAAATCGCATTATTGGTTATTATCTAGCGTGTATAGTGGAAAATTTAATCTGTATGAATTTACCGAAAAATAGTTAAACCTAAATCCGCTCGTTTGATTGGTGAGCGCAGCATGTCCCATAAATAGATCACTCCTCTGTGGATGGAAACGTTATGGTCGCAATCATGGACATGGCTATCAAGCGACAAACGCAACTATCGATCGACGGTTTGATGAAGCTGGTTCTAAGTATTTCTTCTTAGCATTGTTGTCTTCCAATAGGCTTATTTCCGTCAAAAAGCGAACTGTTTAATCAAAATTAAACAGTCTCTGCTAATTCTGGCTGACCTGTTTGTGATTATTCATGAGACGCATTAATCAAGCATAAGTCCGCAATGTAACAAAGGATTTCTGTCGCCAATTTTATACGTTACTCACTTAATGTTATCACGACAGTGTGTAGTTAATGTGGGTTCTTACCCACAAATGTTATCGCGTATAATGAATTACTGACGTGCCGATTATCGAAACAAATTTCCTAGAAAGTAGACCGTTAACTGATTAGAAATATTAATGGACCGTTTATTCAGTTGACTAAAACCTAGTTAAATGTCATTAGCGATTATAAACTGTTGTACGAAACAGCATCAAGGCCAGCACACATAGTCATATGCTAGCTACCTCTTCGTGAGCCCAACTGGAGAACTCATTCCTCTGTGCAATATTGGTGAAAACTTGCTGATTCACAGACCTGTGCACAATGAGGTTGATAAGTCGTGTTTGAAGTAGACGAATGAGTAAAAGAACATGTTCAGCACTAAATTATCGACACAAATTGATGAGGCCACAAATTGTTGAACCACAATGTCAACAGGTGTTGACCTCGATGTCCAAGAATCCGCTTTGAACAACGGATGTTTTTATAACTTTTGAAACGAGGACCACATTAACTCTACTTGGTTAACGATATGTCGTCTACATGGGTGATTTGTTGGGCCGTACGGACATTCAGTGAATGCAGAATACAGCAGTTAGAACCAAAACTCAAGATAAAATTGTTTAAATTGCTAATAAATTGTCATGACTCCATGTTCGAAAACTACTGGCTGTTTTATGTACTTACCGGCCGAAATGGGAACGAGATCACTTATAGTGTGATGACTCTCAATCCGAATAAAGTCTGTTCCTCATACTTACCGAAGTGCATTGGAATCATTCGCCGTTTCTTTTTTCTAATTTGTGTCAGTTCTGTGTGTTGTGCTACTAAAACATCCAATTGTTTATCTGTTGTATTTTTTCTTTAAGTCTGTCCCTCTCATCGCTCTAGTTGAAAAAAGGTCACTGCATTTCATCACCTGGATCCAACTGCCACTAAACTACCGGCCTAATACATATCGGTTAAATGTGTCCCTGGCTCTATGCAAAAACATTATCCAGTTGACCCGAATTTCAGACAAATTCTGTTCGCTTCACTCAGTTTCCAACTAACTGGGATAGACGTGTAGCTCGTCACTCGCTCACGCCTTGATGTGTACAGTGTATGACCACGTAGGGATGATTGTCCTAATTTGACGCCAAAGCCTGTAACCTCAGCTGTTTGCAATTCTGCGAAATAATTTCTTTGCTAATTCATATTGATCAAATATCGTTTCATTTCCGATTTTAAAGCTACGTGTTGCTCTTAGAGTGTCAGCTTTCATGGATGGAGAGCGCGCAGTATTATGTGATGTTTGTCTCCAACATCGTAGAGTAGGACACAAATTTTGTCCACACACAAGCACGTCACTCGTGACGGTCGGATTTCAACGTGAAAATCCGGTAGAAAATGTCTGACATCCAAAAATTGATCTTTCGGTAGCCGAAACCTCAAACACCCTGTAATAAAATAATATAATAACCTTGGGTAAATAACAGTCAGTGTCGCTCTCGGTGCCACACGAATTTTACTTTTTGTAACACATCTTCATTACCGTAGTGATATGTGACCGCTCAACCTTCGAGATGCAAGAGGCAATTTTTCCTGATTTTTAAGCTCTTCCACACGGGTTCGTCACTGACTGCGACACAATGCCAAGTTAGAGAGTGTTTCCAACCAGCAGTGGGAATGGTCGCGAACTCCTCACTCAGGTAGATGACACCTATCAATCTTGTTCAAACTTTTTATGACCCGTGATCACGTCATCATCTAACTACCTATCGGTTCCTTTCGATCATCAGCTGTCACACCGAACAATGCACGGTGCGGCGAATGCTCTGTCGGCATACGGAGCACCTGATCCATCTAACGAAAGCTGTGTATTTTCACTTTCTCGGTTATCAGTCGCAAGCTTGCACATTTTCCGAATGCTCGCCGACAGACTGTCTCATTGATCACACGGTCAGCCGTTTTAAAACAGACTAACTGGCGTTGTCTACGGTGATCGAATGCCGAGAATCTACGTGCATCTTCGGCACGAATGTGCTAGGTCTATGTTTTCTGTAGCAACAGTGAGCGCACATACACATTATACACTCTGCCTTTAATCGACTCCACAAGTGGTGGAGGTTACCGAATGCATTACTTGTTTTCGCTATCCTCATAGACAGCTCGTTAGCAATGCTACAAGCTGACGAGGGGACACTAAGCCGGTAGGTGAAGCAATCGACAGTCTTCAGCAGTCTGCCAGCAATAACAAACACAGGATTAATACGAACCCACCCTTTGCATTCTGAATATGCAAACGGCATACCACGCAGACCAGTCATACCGTTTGGCTGATTCGACATGTTCTGTATTTTCTTTGCAGAAGAACTAAGCAAGGCAGTATCGTCCACATACTCAATATTAATCAGCTAACTACCTGCCCATAAATGCACATTCAGAGCGAGCATACGGCGACTTCAACAAACTAATATACCCTGCCAGAACTCCTCTGCGATGAAGACGGCTCCAAACAGCGAGTCAGGCACCCGAGTTAAAAGCAGCCCTTAGATCCAAAAATGAGACAACCGTTAACTGAGAAAAGAAGTGTCGATGCTCTAGTGTCTGTCGTAAGATACACCTGCGGCCGAACCGGAAACCTGCCTGTTCTCCTAGGTGGTATCCTTCATGTTTCAGAGTGATGGAGAAAGAACGTTCGGACCTGAGACTTTATCACGCTTTAGGAATTTCGCTCCCAATTCACTTCATTTTCCTTCGGGGGATCGTCTGAAATATCATGACTAACCACACAATCAACATCATCCACAGGTGAACGAGCTGGCTTAGGTCACTTGAACTGTTCCTCTACTTGCTCAGCCCACTTGTTAAGTTGCCACTATGAGCTGTAAATTCGTAAGCCATCATTTTCACATATAATCTCATTAACACTGCCGACGGCCAGTATAATCACGAACTTGAAAAATCAGCACCCAGTTATTCCCTGATAAATATGCCTTTACCATCCCTTTGGTTTGTTCAGAGAAACAAACCTCATTGCACTTACGCAGACTTTTCTTAAGTTTGCGTCTCAGTTCGCGGCTCTCTTTGTCGTATTCGGATTCAAGGGGATTACTCGACATTTGTTCATAATTTCTGGGGGGATCAGCAAAGATCTGTAGACACTAATCCCACGGTTACCACCGCCATGAACGTGACAGCTGACGCTCTGTTTGCACGAGATCTTGACTCAAATATTGGGACACTTGAATGTACCCCATCGCAACTCAGGGCCAGGAGTTGTGGTTTATCTTCAAGCGGCTGAAAAGCTTTGTCCACTTTGTCGTCATATTGCTTGGTGCCATGTACCTTATCATGGTAGATTTTGTCTTACGCTTTTCCCAAACAGTTTGAATGTCCCTCAAAGTAGCTTCCGCATTCAGGTAAACTTCTCCAGCAGACGGTTTTTAGGGAGTAGGCTCTGGACCAGAATTTTGTTTCTGTTAGTACTCGTCGGTGGTGCATGTCTTTGAAACAGTCCAACAATACAACGCAAGATATCTTATGCACGAACATTTTGTTCACATGTCACCTGTTATTGCCATGAAATTAATGCAAACAATATATAGCTAGCCGGCATGACAACAATGGCGAAGAATGCTGGCGTGATAGGTGAGATCAAAGTGATCAAGACTTAGGAACTGATTTTCAAATGGCTCAACATGAAACAGACAAAGCGTTAGGTGGTCAAATATTTGTGAGAAGTGAAAGGCAGAGGAAATGTTACAACATACTTTTGAACTTTATGACAAAACTAAACTGTTAAGGGATCACACGATTAAAAAAATGACAACGTTAAAGAACTATGAAGGTTTTTGGGGATGAGACAAAATTGCCATGGGGGAGACAAACTGATAATCATTTGTTTCTGGACGCATAGCACCAGGTTTGCTCGACGAATGTCAACAGTCTCAGCAAACCGCAGACCTTGCTTCGTTTTTGAGCAATATGCAGTATGAAATACGTTAGCACCACAGACTCTGATCCATCTCGTGTAAACGCTTCGTGAGTTCGCTTCGAGCTATGTCAGTTCCAGTGGCACACAACCAATTGGGATTGTGTTCATTAATGCACTTCCCCAGTTGCAACGATGTACGGCCAACGCACTTGCATACACAATTACGAGTAAAACCGTACATTACATTTGGCTGGGTGTCCAAAGCGACTGAGGTTTCCTTATTGACGTCGTTCGCCGAGCCCATAATTGCTATACTATTGGCTAACTTCAAATTTATTTCGGGGGAACCACCGCTTCAGATTTCTGTGTATGCCTTTTTCACAGCCTGGATTTCCGGTCCACGTATGCATGAGGTGACCGTGTTGATTAATGTATCGTTAACGTCATATCAGATACAACTGAACAATAAAGTTTAAACGTTTAGTCGCAGTCGGTTATGGATAATGCTTAGGTTGTCTGGCCGTTCGTTTCTTTTCCCATAAATTATTTTTACTTACTCGCTTCATGGTTAAGAATTGACATTCAGTTTGTTAATGAATTCGTGTACGATATTCGTTATATATTTATTTGGTAAAATACGACTAAATTTTCTCCAGTGACACACCCTACAGTACAACTTAATTGATCTGTTTCGGAATTTACATACACTGAATTTGTTCGACACTGACCGGCAACAAGTTACCCAACTACATGAACTTCAAGCAGGGGCAAAGCCACGCACGCATATTCTGGAGGTTGACAGGTAGTCTATCGTCTTGTTCATCGTTGGACAATTCGGGCCGGTTACTAGACTGTACACTTCGTAAGCCAGTGTACGCATTTGAGGTCAAGCAACAAATTGGCAGTGGATTACGTAAATACTGTTTTTTGTCAAGAGTGAGAACGCAATGACAACATAATGGATTGGATGCCTCAGCGAGTGTCACAACAAGCGACTTGCCTATAGGACTGCTGCTTCACTGAACTTCTCTCATTCCCTCCAGTTTTTCGCCTTAGATTGACATTATAAGTATGTATTTTTGTATGTAGGGAATTTATCCTCATCGTGGCAACCTTTTTAAATCTTTCCGTTGTTTCAAAGGAGCACTGAAATACCCTTCGTTATCTGAATTCACTAGCAAACCGTACATACAAAGTTAAAACCACACAAACCATGCTACGATTTCCTGCTATCCGCATTCACTTTATCAATACGCAGCTAAAATCCATCAATTTAATCGAACGCATTGCCGACGATCTGATCCAGGAAGCAATGAAACGTGGAGAGTTTGACAATTTGTCCGGTCTAGGTCAACCATTGACCATGTCCACTTCCTCGCACGAAGCATTCCAGGATCCATCAACGGTTCGGTTGACCCGCATTTTGGCCAACCAGGGCTATTTACCGGAATGGATACAGCAAGGCAAAGAATCACGTGAACAGTGGAAAGCTGCGTTGAACAAGCTGCAAACAGCTCATGCGAAATTATGTCCGTCGGGTCAACCACGAAATAAGTCGGCATGGGACGCGGCTGTAAAGGTCAGTGCGGTTTTGTTTGGGTATTCCAGTGCTGATTTTCGGTTTAATACGTTTTCTAACCAATTTTCAAAACAAATTGGTCACTATAGTTCTGCTGGTTGAGCCAAAAACCTACCGAGCAGTCCTGCTTCATAGATGGCAGTGCTGTTGGTTCAATTCCCAACGTGCCGATACGTTACGCAACCGGCTTAGGTTAAGGTAGTCCAACAATCAATAGCGGACGAAGAACGACCGCAGAAAGAGATATAGTAAGATGTTGCTTAAACGGCTTGCATGTGATAATTCTTCGACCACTTGTGAGTGACCTCTCCAAGCGGCATTAAGTGACCATGAGAAACTTGTCGTTCAACAACTTCTGGACGTGAATCGTCATCAGACATACAACCACCGGTATCCGCATTCAGCCGCGTGCGTCGGGTAGTACCAACGGATAAGCAACGCTTACGTTAGAAAGCGGACCTTTCGTAACGATCAACAAGTTCAACTGCTCATTTTCTAAGGATGCATTGGTGGTTATAACATATCAGCTTAATATTAACGGATCTTCTACCACAGAGATCAATTTATCGACGCCGTAAGGTGTGAGGCAAACCAGTGATGGGGTAATGAAAGTTAATAGATTGGGAAAGTAAGAGTGGTAATGAAGCTAGTCGTCTTGTAGACGCATCTTTAGTTCCAGTCACAACTGCTCTGTATGGTTGCATTACATAGGGGTCGAAGTCAATCTCCGAATATACGTTTAGAGGTCTTTCCTCTGAAAAGTAGGTCTTTTAGGGTTTCACACTAGTTGAACATCAGTCTGGGTTATAAGTGTATTGTTGACGATGATGACTGAATAATTATTTACGATAAAGCGTACTATCCATTCTATTAATTCAAATGCGTAGTATGCATTTTCGTTTTTGATCTACCGCCCACTTTTTCAGTTCACTGACGTCACTTTGACTAGGAGAATTTACTTTCTTTTTCCTTGCCGGCCAATTCTTCGTCCATCTGCACAAACACCGAAGAAAATTGCTCCCTTTTCCTGTTAGACACACAGACAGACTTTGGCTTTACTCGTAGAACTGCATTCTACAGGTTTTACGAACGTAATTGAACTTCTGAACAACTGTCTGGCCTGTAGCCTCCGTTTTTTGCTGGTTGTCATCATTTTTATCCAACGTTGACTATCCGATAGGTCTACATGGAACGGAAGGACGTACGCACTGCGTTCGCCTTGCGTTGTAAACTGGGTGACTGAAATGTGTATTTTGAACATGATGCGTGGGTGAATCCATACCAATATGCATTCCAATGGTATGTCTGGTCCAATACAGTGATAACAATGGTTGACTGAACGTCCGATAAGCCTAACTGTCAGGTTTTGAACACCAGAACGAAGTCCATGCCTTAATCCGGTAACGGAATCTTCACTTATTAGATAGCCACTTGCGAACCACGAAAAATGACTAAAACCAATCACCAATGGCTAAGTGCGGACTAAAAACTAAATTACAACAAAGAAACCTATAGTGTTTTCAGTCTGTTGTACAAAGCATTGACAAGTCGTGCCAGTACCTTTTGTCTGCGGTTACTAGATAAATCATATATTGCCGAGGCTGCTACTACGTATATCCTTGCCCAAACTACCTGAGCACTGCTAGCCCTCCTCTCATAATTTGGAATGGTTGGTGTTTCGTCATCGATGTCTACGAGATATCCAATTACACCGACTTTTTTAGATAACGGTTTGATCTTGTTTTAGGATGCCCACTCTCAGACCTGCGTTGCACAACTGGCTTCGTCGCTGTTTGAAGATAGTTGGAACGAGATACAAATCAACCGCGCCAGGCTCTACTCTATTATCTGGCTCACACAAAATCTCCCGGATATATCGAAACACAGACATGAGACATCAAGTTGACAACGATCATCGTGAAGCAACAGATCAACGTCATTTCGAATTCTTTTAGTGGTATTCAAGGTAAAACTAGCGGTCTGATATGGACTTCTTCCGTCCAAATCAACGAGTTGCTAACAAGTTACATTCACTTCAACTGTGACTGTAGTTAGTCTGATGACGCTGTACTGACCATCACAGAGAAAAAAAATTGTTATTAGGTTTTTCTGTTGACGTATTCAGAACTTCGGTCTCGAATACTAGTTGTCAGTATAGTTGTCGTTCTTCAGAATAAGACAGGGCAACTGGATGTCTAATTGTGTTGCGACAACGCACCTGCGATTGAGCAAGATTGGGCCAATTGGAAAAGCGATAGCAAAGGCTTGATATTAAACGAATTGAAGCTATATATATATATATATATATATATATCCAATCGAAAACCAACAAACATCCTAACAACTAATGAAAATAAAGCTCTGATGACACTTAAGAAGAACGGTCAAATCGTCATCCGACCCACGGACAAACGGAACGCCATAGCCGTATTGAATAGACAAGATTATAAAGACAAAGTGAACGATCTTTTAAAAGACTCCGCAACGTACGAGCATGTCATAGGAGAACTTACCAAAGGTCTGTGGGGCCGAATCACCAAAACTGTGACAAGTCTCAAGAAAAAGAAATCAATTACAGAAGAACAGGCCAAATTCCTCAGGCCTATTGAGGGACCAGTGCCACGATTATACGGGCTACCAAAGGTCCACAAAGATCAAGTACCGCTGAGACCAATCGTTGCATCAAGGACGGCCCCGAACTACCAACTGGCGAAGTTCCTTTTTCGTATTCTCCGACCATGTTTACCTCACGATAATCATGACGCAAACAGCCCGACTGACTTCTTGAGACGGATTAAGAGCCTGGAATTGGAAGAAGACGATGCACTGGTTTCTTTCGATGTTACGTCGCTTTTCATTAACATACCGAAGAAAATTGGGATAGAAAGTTTGCAGCTCCTGAAAAATGAGAACAATAGCCTTCGCAGTAGGACGAATCTTTCTCCAAAAGAATTGATTCAGTTAGTGAAGCTTTGCATGGAGACTTACAATTTCAGAAGAGAGGCACGCCAATGGGCTCACCCATATCAGGATTACTTGCAGACGCCGTAATGAAGCACTTCGAATGTGTAGCCTTTCAAACCCAAAGTGTGGCTTCGATATGTGGATGGCGCATTTGTTGTTTTACCTCGTACTCAGCTTGACCAATTCCACAGTTGTTTGAATAACATAATAGATGGAATAACCTTTACGCGCGAAGTGGAAGAAAATTCACGACTGGCGTTCCTCGATGTATCGGTCATAAGAAAACCTGACGGCAAGCTTGAAACTACTGTCTATCATAAACCGACAACAACTGACGTCATTCTCAGGTTCGATAGCAATCATCCAGCCTGTCAACTTAAAAGCTGTGTGCGAACATCATTTCGACGTGCAGACACGCACTATAGTTCAACTGAACTCAGAAGACAAGAACGAAAGCACCTGTTCAAACTGTTCACTTCTAATGGGTACCCCAGCAGTTTC
>JTDE01003267.1:59558-81218 GCA_014338405.1 Paragonimus skrjabini miyazakii | reverse complement strand
CCTCCCAACCTGGAGAACCAGGAGACTGGTTTGTAAGACCTCTATCTATTGGCCTGCTTGGTATGAGTGGCTCTGTCGATGTGGTGGCCACACCGTCCAATTTAGCATAATAAGACATCGAGATGCGCAATTCGTTGCAACACGTCAACATCCAGTCTCGTTGTGACGGATTCAACTTTTTGCGGTTTTTACTCCGAGTGCGACCTTGCTAGTTTTCTGTGGGACAGCCTCGATTAGGGTTTAATTTTTCTGGAGGTGTGGGACCGGATAATAGTGTCATTCTCAAGAGAAGTTCGCAGAGAACTGTTGTTGGGAAGCGTGGGGCATGTGAGGGTGAAACTCACTAGATAGCCGCCTAAAGAGTGCCAGGCAATTCGGCTAAACACGTAAGTATCTAATTATATATCATGGAAACTTCATTGGCAATGATTAACAATAGCTCGTTTCTGCTTGGGCTTAACTGGACCGCCGTTCTGGATGATTCATTTTTATCTAGTTAGTATTCTGGTGTTTGACTTATACTACTTGTTGCGACCCCGCAAATAGTTATGCTTCGCAGGATTGAAAACTGTAGGAGCTTGTGTGGAAAATAAATGAACAGTCGGTATCCTCTAAGTCATCGATATATGTGCGGATATATGTTCAGAGCTTAACTTCGGTTTTTACAATGAACGTTTGGAAGACCTGATAACACTTTTTTGGCGGCTGATAGGGTACGCCTCAACTTATTTGTGTCCTTTTTAACTCCGGTATACAACATGGAGTTAGCTTAATGCAGTAGTGGCCGAGCATCAACTTCCAAATGCTTTGGAAAGCTCTTGTCTTGATCTGGGTAGGTGTCTGCTTTATTATACTCGGCACTACTTACCAGACGAAGACGTGACCACGAGTTATGATAGTCTTGACTGTTCCACCGAACAACGTTGGTAGATACCGTCTACCTGATCGGGAAATTTGCGACCGTTCACATTGCAAGCTTGTTGGCTCTTTTTCACGGAACTCAGTTGTTTTTGTTTCTGTTCGCTATCTGTTTTTATTTGTTGAGAACTTCGTGAACCATTGTCTGGATCAACGGCAGCCTGAGCTATAACATTCACGAGTTAAAGCTGGGATAGATGGTGATAATGACTATAGACTCTTCTTGGAAGGTCATTGGTATCAATTCGAATTAGTAAGGGCCGGACGGTAGAGTCTTGAGACACACCCAGTAGAAGGCGGCCAGTTTGAGTTTAAAAGTCTTATTTGGGGACGCAGTCATCCAGCAGTGATTGTCATCTCGCGTGTCGTGTACCTCTAGTCTTGTATTAGGACCGCGTGATTCGACCGAGTGCCTTGACAGCAATAAAGAAAATTACGATGATCTCTCGTCTCTGTTTGGTCGTCGATAAAACCAGCCATATAATCAATGCAGGACAGAAGTGTTGGGAATACCTAATGTTCTCGGGTAGAGCTTTCGGTAAAATTTTTCAAAATTGAACGCTCAGTTAGGCATTTCACTCCATTCAAAACCTTTTGATAACATTTACTCGTGTTCTGTTATCGCCTGCTCGTGAATCGGTGCCAATTTAAGATATATCTAGGATTTTATTTAGGTCCGCCATGCATACTTTGATGGTGAACAAATCGTGCATGTGTGGATGGGCAGGCTAATTAGGCAGGTCGTACGAAATGAGAGGACTCAGGTCCACAGGGTACGAGAATTAATCAGAGCTAGCTCGCCTGTACTGTTGCCAGCAGATCATTACATTGCTCGCGACTTAGTTTGGTTCGCATGAGTCACACCTAAGTCACTTAAACTAGAGTAGATTGATTAATTATCTAATAATAGTGGTTGTTTGTTTGCAAAGTGTGGGCACCTAATTGTTGAATGATTGAATATAGATCTAACAGTTTTTAGTAGTTAGGTTCCTTCCCATCCCCTTCTTTTTTCTTCCCTCTTCCTATACAGGGTTTGCTTTTTCTTTCGTGGTTGTGTGGCAGTTAAACATCAGTGTGAACCACTGATATATCACTGGCTATGATGATGATGATGAATTACCTACTTTAAACAGTAGGTGTCCACACTTGAAGACCACGACCGACCGATGGCTTCAGTTCTGTCTTCAGCCCCCGCGGCACTCATCATCACCTGGCAAACGGCTTGTTCGACTTATCTCGCAATTCGGATGACGATATCGACCGAAGCCTGCTCCTATCTAAGCAAGTCACCGATGCGCTGACAGACGGACGATAGATTTACCAGACGCGTTGGAGCGTATTGTTCATTTGCATTCCCTGTCCTACGGACACAGCCGTCCGCTCATTGTACATAACATACGTTTAAAACTGCGTACACAGACGGGATGGTGCTAACGAGAAACCCAAACCGTTTGCCCGGTTACCCACTTGCACATCAGCCGCGCAGTCCCGTTTATCATTAAAACACAGTAAACAAAATGCTCGATACATGTTGAGCTGGAACCGCTTCGCAGGATAGTGATATCAAGATATGTTAAAGTGGGAACGCAGTTGATTTTTGCATTGAACGCCAGTGCAACTATTGGGTTAGTGGCTCCGTGTGATTGTCAGTCATCTGATCTGAAAATTAAAATTATACTTGACTATTTTTTTGTTAAAATAGACCAATCCTGACCGCAGACTTCACGTCTGAAGTCACATTTGACATACGTAGCTCCAAAATTTCAATATTTTCCCCAATATGCTGTTTGGACATCAGTCAACCGACTGATCAAGTAATGGATGTTTCCTCTTACTTGAGCACCTTTGAACGGTTAAATTGCTTTCTTTGTCACTCTGCCTAATGCGTACTGGTTGGCGAAAACAATGGTGGTGTTGCATATGGACTGTATTCATATCATCACAGATAAACTGTCTTCTCTAATCATACATCAAAGTGAAGGGTATACACACGTTATACACTCATTCCACCAGTGAAGAGTGGTGATGGTTGGCGTGGGCAACGCGTACTTTCGTTAGCCTCATTGCATTCTCTTCAGCAGTATTACAAGTTGACGTGATAATCTTATCCTATTCGGTGAAACTGTCCACAATATTTAACGGACAGCGCGATGTGGAAAAACCTTGGTCTACAAATAACATTTCAATTTGAGGGTGCGAAGCGCATTCAATATCAACCAACATGATCATTCAGCGTGCTTTCAACCGAACTGTATCATTTTCACACTCGATGTCAGCCAGCGTATTGCCGAAAAGAAACCGCATCAAGATTTCTGCATTCCTCAAATCCATCTCCATGAGTGTTGGCCATTGCAAAATTAAATCCAAGGAGGGAGTACAGACTCCAAAAAACAGCACTCTAGGTGCAGAAGGCCAAGTACTGTTACCCACAAATCCAGATTGGTTATTGAACTATCTTGACAGATTCACATTTTTATCTAACAGATCTATAGAGATGGCTTTTGTGGGTACCACAAGCAACTGAACTGAAGACAGTCCCTAGGTCTAAACGGACTGTGACCGTGGGTTTCCTGTGAAAATGTCGACACTTCGAGATGTGTTATAAAGTAAGTTTATAACTAGTGTTCGCGCAACCGAGTTATTTCTTTCTCTGTCTGGATCTGGCAAATCGAAGTAGCGGCAAGTGAGGATTTTGGACGTAATGGAGATGCGAGAGATATCTCTGTGCTCTCCACATGGGCTTTGGGTCTCCTAAATGAAAATGAAACTAACAGTTGATGGGCCCCAATTAAGAAGCATCTATTCAATTTTTCAAACAGACTGATAGAGTATTGTCACTTCAGTAAGTATTCTCTTGCTATCATTTTTGGGAATGTGTTGTGGATATAGGTCTAGATATGAGACATTATTTAGCTTTAATGGCTCGCGCTGCAAAGTCATTTCGGCTTCCAACTGATGATTGTCTTGAATGCTATACCAAAGCGTTTTGATTTTATCTATGTCTACGGGCTTGTTATTACGTGGTAACTGGAAGCTGTTAGCAGAACGCAATATGGGAGGGTTAATCCAATGATCGGTTCTCAAATTAGTTTACGTTTCAGTTGCATGATCGGTTGGCGGTCACCGCGGCTCAATCCAGTCTAGGTTTCTTCAGCCCGTCCACATATGACCGTTTGTTTTGCGTGACAACAAAAACCCTGTGATGTAAAATATGGCGGCCTAACTTTGAATGATAATACTCGGAACCAGTGACGCTTTTATTTGGAGCACATCAGCAAATAAGTTTTATGGCAACCCACGAGAGGCTCTGTGCCATCACAGTAGCTTAATTACCGAATTGCTATTCATTGTCACCTGTAATTTAATTTAGTTATCCGCGTTACCTTGACTTTTACAACGTTCTCGACTTGATTAGTTGATCCTTCTCTGTGTTTAACAGTGGGGTTTTACGTACTCAAATCAGTTGGACCACTTTCCTTGCTTTTCAATTTTTGCCTAAGAATTGATGAACAAAGCCCAACCTGAATACGAAAAACAGTTTTTTAATACCTTATTTAATATCCACTTGTCTTCTATTTGTACCATCATTTTCACTGCACTAACTTACTGTCTTCTGCGTTTCATGTTGGTAAAACTACCTCATCTCACAAATTTCCATGTTATAGGTCACACTGCAAACTGTCGTTATTCCCGACTGAAATGGAACAGCCGTTGTTCTCTTGCCCAAAATGTTACAGAAATTTCCCTCAGTCAGAAATGTCACGTTCGGGACAGACTTGTAAGGTATGCCTTCTTTTAGCTCTGTTTTGAACTCCACTTATGGAACTCACAGAATTGCAATCCGCACCACTCAACATTCAAACAGTGCGAATACTGCAAGTCGGATTTCAAATACTACGTGTCAGTTTCTAGGCTTACTGCTGTTAGTTATTTCCATTGATTTTCAGCTATGGCGTCATTTGTCCCAGATGTCAGTCACTCAAGTCGAAGTATGGAGAACCACAACCTTGTTCCATTTGCCGATTAAAGACTGCTTTTGGCAATGCTCTTGTTTGTCAACGATGTCTTCATTATCGAGATCGGTTTGGTGAGCCCAGAGAGTGTCAGACCTGTGGTCAGACCTGTGCATTTTTGAAGGATGAGGTGAGGTCGGTTATTTTTAGTAGTAGTAGATGCGTGTTTTCTCCTAAGGATCATGCTAAAAGTACACATAAGTGTGTAGGCTGGTGAACTGATTTGTTTATTTACTGTTGCGATGTACTAGCTACCTTCCTGGGTTTGAAAAGCTGACAGCGTCGAACTTTTGCGATTGACTTAAGTGCGGTTTGCGAGCGAAACCTTTTTTTTTAATCGTTCAGCAGACCATTTTATTCTTGTTTGACATAATGTCGTTTCTGCCAGGGTCGATGTGTTTTAAATTCATACCTACACTATGCCTCATTATGCACGCTGAGCCTCTTGGATGACTAAAACGGCGCTTTCAGTTTAGATACAATGTGCTGCCAAAGCGGCTCTCCATCTTCAATAGAAGGCATTTTGGATTACTGTAACTAACGCTCTATACGCGGTTGAGGCTCGCCGTCTGCGCCCCAATACCAAGAAGCGTCGCTTTCTGTATCACCCCGGTTGTCTAATTTACAATGTGAGGATTTAGTGGTGATGGGTAGAACGTGAAAAAATTGCCAGAGTGTACGGAGTATATGGAAATCGTTGCTTATGATTCTATGGGAGTTTTCTTGATTGGGCAACTGAGGCGCTGGAATTCAAAGACGACGGATGAAGAGATCAAGCGTAAGAAGATAATTACCCGGGTACATAAGGATTTGCAGTAGACGACTTCTTAAAAAGTTGCCTCTCCCTAATCAGAACTCAAAACCGTAAGGTCGAATGATTATATCTTACTCTTAAGATGATAGGTTACCCCATGTTTTGTTCACCAGCGAGTTGCATCACTGTTACCTATTAGGACCGTTTCCATTTTTCCTGTTCATGATGCGAATCAGTGATTATTTTTACGCACGATATTGTCGTCGAATTCTGTGCACTAAGCAGCTCTTTCAAGCTGTTTTGACTGGAATCACGACATATTTGAGGTCCCAATCAGCCTTACAACAACCACGTTTGCAGAACTGTAATATGTACTTCCCTGTTCACGTTGTCCGACCTTACTGGAAGACCGATCGAACACAGCGTGTTATGACTCATACTAGTCGTTACTGTTTATTTGAGTTGACAACGTGGTTTTTTGTACGATTTAGACTCAAGTGTGGTTACTGATTATCACTAAAGGATTTTGATTGGTGCAACTTGCGCATCGCTCACAATTGAAATCCTCATCGTGGAGTTAACAGGAACGTTACCGTATTTCCTCTGGGGACTGTCGGGCAACCTGAGTTAATGTGGCTGAACGTTTGTAAGTGATAATTCTTGAAGTCACCGGTGCAACGGTCAACACGTTTGCCCTATGATAGCGTGACCGAAGTTTAGACCCCAGCTGTGGCAAGAACGTACACTACTGACAAGTTCTAACAGTAGAAGAACTCGAGCCTATTGATTCTCTTCGAAAGGAACCGGCTGAAAAGTTCGTGCGACTATGATCAATCGCGAGCAGTGTTCAATTCATATCAAGTAAGTTTCGTCAAACGGTTATTTACAATCCCTGTAAGTCCGCTTGCCAAACGTGTTCACCACTGGGAATCGATGTGGAAGAGCCCTGTTTCTACGTTGGTTTTCGATATTCTCGGAGCATGTAAAACGTTAGACTTGGATTACTGCATCTCAGGTCATTAACGCAGTCGGTTGCGTAACCTCTCTGATCAAAAGTCCCAAACCGAATTCTGGGCGCCTTCGCTTATCGTTCTCGCCATCACGTGAGTCGGCTGTTTTTCTATTGAGAGAAGGAACAGTTTCGAAACAGTATTTTACAACGGTTCGTGCTGTTTAGTGACCTGTTGAACTATTTGTCGTAGATAACGTCAGAGCGTTTAGAATGTTCAACTAGGCCTTCTCTGGAATTATCTCAAAAATGTGCGCATTGGACCAAAATAGTCCTCTTTCATAAATTCGTGCTCTGTTCGGAAAACACGGATAAGGTGCATGTGGTCAATCGCTAAGATTGTCTTAAACGATGACTTATTCTACACATGGTTAGGTTGTTTAGTCGCGACCGTACTCTGCGACGAAGATGTTTCAGAACTAATTCGTAGATGTCTGACCACTTTTCCTCTGTACGGTATCTTCCATCACTATGACACAAGGTGAATCCTGTTTCATCTCTCCAGTTTCTTCTACATTATAACACTATAACATTCCTTCCTTTCCGCGCTTCTCTGTCACAAAAACACGTATACTGGACAACTGAGGGGGCTATCGATGCCATCCTAATGTCGGCGCGTACGGATATCAAAAATACATCAAGTCCACTCAGAGCATGGTAGGAGGCAGTGGGTTTCCATTCCTTTGTTCTCAGAAGACATCAGTCTTCCCTAATAATAATTACTTTAAGGTGAACACTGAGTGGGCATCGCACGTTCGAATTTGCAATGTCTCTCGAGAGGTGTTGTTTAAGAGTGCAATTTTTCTGTCACCATTATATATATATATATATATATATATATATATGACTTTCTTGCATCCCACTTTTCAGTAAATTGTCAAAACCGGTTGATTCCGTTATCCTAGCTTCAGCATACAGTCACAACTGCACTGAAACGTAGACATGCTTTAGCCTTGCTGGACGCGTATTGTATAGCTGTGGCGGAGTGCGACCGCGTGCACGATTAGTCATTTTACATCTGTGTGTTGGGCTGACCTTCTCAGTCTCATTGAACCTTAAGGGCAATCATTGCAAGCGTTTTTTAACATGCTTCATCTATGTGTTCTGTGTGGCCTTAAAATTTCAAGGCCATAGGGGTACCTGAGTAGGAATGAGTATATTGTAACCCTCTGTTTATACAAACGCAGGCATATCCGTTAAAGTGTGTGTTCGAGAAGGTAATTTTTAAAAATGATTGAGGAACAATCTACGACTAGTGTTCTTCGTACAGGCTCTCAAACATTATCAGAGTGTCAGATGTCTACTAAAAGTTTGCCTGTATGAATTTCCCTCTAATGATAACATTTTTTGCGAATGATAGCCATATACGTTCGTCATGCATTCCAGTATACTTAGTATCACCGGTGACTTATATTGTACGCACGTGACGTGCAATGAACACCTCCAGCTTTTTATGTGTTTGGCTGGCCCGCTCTCCAGGCCAAATTGGTGTGTATTCTGTCGTTTATGCCAGGTAGGTTTCTAATTTTTTCACCGCTGTGGTGTTTCCTACCGTATGGCATGTGAATCGAATCAAGCCACCCAAACGTAGACCTAAAATTGGAGATACCTGCAATCGTGTGACTGGTTCTGTTACCGCCAGACTCGGTCAAATTGACTGTAGTCTCTCATTCACTTAGGTATTAACTGAACTGCACACGCGAATATCAGAAACAATCGAAGCTCGAGACTATGAGACAATTTGGTAGTCGGTATTTTTTCACTCAGAACGTGTTAGTTATGCGTTGCATTCAAATGACCATAAAAGCGCCACGTTTGATGTTCACCAATGTTTGTGCTCAGATGAATACTTAACTAATAGTGCCTTGTTTAATCTCCGAAGTAAATTCACGGGAGGTCCGTGCCTGCGTCTACTGCATTGTATACCTATTTACCGTACGTCTACTATGTCATTTATGCATTTGCAGGCTAGTCGCCGCAAAGTGGACGGACAGATACTTTGTTGGGTCTGCACGTACAATTTTAAGCTTGCTAGATCACGGGAGCGTTCAGATCACGGAAGTTCGAAACGTCGGAATGAAGCCAGTGACTCTGCTCGTTTCAAAACCCAACGTGAAATGTGAGTTTATTTACTTACTGCATCTTATCGCTTAACGGAGCCTTGTCTTGTCTCAATGTATGATATTGAGAGGTTCAGCACATCCAAGTTTCCTTGGTACGATTCGTTTTGTGTGTAACCATAATCCGGTTTACGTTTGGACGCTGATGTTTACATCTGTAACTGCATCGTCTACTTTGTTGCATTATGCCACACTACTATACCGGGGCTTGTAGTTCAGTTTTCAGAATAAACCCTGTTTGGGCCAAACAAAACCTAGAGTACGTTTCACTCGAATGTCGTAAAATTGCTGTTATTTTAATTTTCTTGATTCTTTGATAATAACAAACTACTGATGATGGGAATGTGACAGCTGCGATCAATTGTGGGTGATGTTCAAATTGAAATAACAAATTATGTAAAAAATTTTTAACATTCAGTCTCTCCGATCTATTGCGGTTAGCAGTGGACTGCAATTTGTGGGTCAGAACTTGATGCAAGTAGTTCCATTCTGTCTAAAAGCTAAACTGGAAATTGTATTTGTTGGTAGATCGTCTCCAGTTTATCATACTTACATCACTAGAATGCGGTACATAATAAGTAGATATTTGGGAATTTGATTCCTTTTGGTTGGACACAATTGACGTAAAGTTTTCAGTCAGCCCGTTTGGAAGTACCCATAGGGCCATCAGAATTTTTGAATTATGTTGATCAGTTTACAACCAACAAACTTGTGCTTCCGTAGATATATGTAAAAACATGAAGCATAATGTTTTTTTTTAAATAATCGAAACAAACCAGAGTCAACAGTAACCATAATCTCAGAAACAGATGCACCTTTGGAAAAAGCATTCTGTTAAGATTTACGAAGGTTTATACGACGTAGATCTTGTGTACCATTTTAAGGATGAAATGAATCTTCCTTGTTTGCTGTTCAGTAAAAATATTAATGGCACTGTCAGTTCCCTGCAATTTTCGGAAGAACACGGTTTTCAACTGCTCCGTATGATAATAACTTTGCCCAGTTTAGTTCACTTTTCTTGTAATTTCCTCCCATTGGCTTCTTTGGGAGAGGGAGTTCAGGCCAAGACTTCTTACTTGCCAGTCCAAGAATATGATACGTTTAAATAAAAGCATCAATGTGGATAGGTGGGATACGTTGGAAGATGAATTTTTCATCGTGCATCCGAACAGTAGAGAACGAAAATATCAAGCAGACTATTGTAGGTAGTTGTCGTCCACATTTCATCCAATATTGGTAGCCCTGCTGTCTTTTTCGAAAGAAACACTCCCGCAAAAGATTTCGTAAAGTGAAATATTCTCAATCTTTTATAGACCGTGTATCTGTAGAATGACAGGTTTTCGGGGTCTCCCATGGTCTACCTTTTTCCCCCATTGGGATAATCTTGTTTCAGCGATCACTCCAACATGCTGTTCTGTACACTTGGATCTAGGTTATAAGCATACTTCAGTGTGCAGGGGTATACACACCAGTTTTAGGTAGGGATAGTACATTATTAAGTAGTTTCTGCACTCACCGTACAGACACGTAGCTTCAGTGTCCCTTCCAGTTGAGAAGTACGTATTGGTGTATTTGAAGTAGAATGAGTCAGTACTTTATTTTTTTATCCTATTTGGAAAAAGCTTTTGCTCCCGTAATCGGCATAAAATTATACTCGCCGACAATATACTAATGGTTGTTTTGAATATATCCAGAAACTTGTAAATCTCTATCTCACTCATTCCCACATCATCACAAGTCAAGTTTCCTAAGTGCTATATTTCGCGTGACATGCTCGAAATCATAGTAATGAAAAACCAGTCACCGACAGTGAGTGTAGGTCAACTAGCAGGACCTAGTCGCCTATAATAGCACTAGATGACCTCACAACTATTTCTCATCCACTTGTGCTTTTTATGATTTCTACTGATTCAATTTAAACTCAATTATAAAAACATTTTCATTAAACGCCATGTCTCATGTATTTACACTTGTCCACAAAAAGTGAATCCTGTAAGTTGAAGGTTCATGAATACAGTGTGTTGTATTTGCTCACAATCTCGGATACACTTCAACACCTATTGTGTTATGCTTCTCCTCGTTCCAGCGAATCTCAACTCAAACGTGCTCGTTCGGACGACTATGGCTCTCTCAAATCGAATTCAAACCTGACCACAGGTTCACAACCAGCTCCTTCCACGCAAAATCAGAAGTAAGTCTTCGGTTTTGCGTCTTCTCTAGTTCCGCCTAGTCGCACTTGCTTGTCTTGAATTTTACATCTTATCACGCGTACTATGAAAGATCATTATTCTTCAGCCGGCGTTTTGATGACGTGTGTGGATGCCTTATTGCGGTGATTGTATGTCGTCTACAAGATGCACGCGTTTAGTTCTCTTTTCTTTTCTTCTGCATACAGCTTATTGTTGACTTGGCTTATGACCGGAAACTTATTTTTATATTGATCTTTGCTGTATTTACATAGTTTGTCACATAGTTCCATGATGGTGAGGTACCCCCACTACTTCGTGCTTGCTGTTCTGATCTGACGAGAAAGGTGAGCAAAATCCCACAATACTTACTTGCTCACTGGCCTTATTTCTTCGGATTGAGGCCAAGCACTGGGTTTGCAGGTGGACACAACTTGCGGTATCGTATGTGAGCCGGTACTCCTTAGCTTTGGCCATCACAGTCTAGTCGCGTTGTGGACGTCACTAACCATCTACTGTGCATGTATTGTTGTTGTTGATGACGTCAATGCACCAAATCTTCAGGACTTTGTGTTAATAAGATTATGATCACCGGTCATGTGCCTGGTAAACTGTGTGTCATCTCGCATAAACGGCTAGGAACCATGCGAATTTAAAGTGGTATTCGGAAAAGCTTGTTTACTACTGTTAAGTAGTTATGGATGCTGATTATATAAATTGAGTTCCGCACTCAGTTGATCATGTCTTCCACATTCATACAGACGATCCGGATATTCTGAAACTAAGCACTAGACTCTACGTTTGCTGTGGTTGGAGCCCGTCAGTAATGCGTATTCTTGTTACGACTCCGATCTACGTTCTGGTGTAGCTATCGTGTTGATCACTGCACTATTGATCTCATATTGAACAAGATCGAAGCATCACATCTAACCATTCAGTCTCATTCGCTTGTGAATCATGCTTAGATTTCCCCTACTATAACAAGAGTGCAACTCAAGTTTATTGTTTTATTCCAAAAGCGGTTGGTTGAAGGGCTATATGAATGTTAAGGTTTTGTTATCGCTCTTTTTATCTTGCCTCATTACTTGCTCTTATTTCGAGAATGACCTTAACAAACTGACATTTGTGCTGAGGAGACTGAGTGCAACCGAGGACCTACCTGTGATGAGATTATCTGAAACAAGAGCCTTTTGAACAAATCAGCAATTGAAATTGAACTCCTGGAACAAAGAATGTACGATATTTACACTCAAGTCCTCTGCACCTTGCAGTGTAAAGAAATCCTAGATGTTCCATCAGTTTTGTTGTTATCTAGCTTTATTAAGTTATAAACGTGATAAAAAAAAGCAATGAACGCGGTTAACCCCTTTGTATGACTGCACTACTTGTTCATGGAATGTGCTAGTCTAATATCAGGTAAGTATCGAGTATGTGTATCTCATCCTATTGTTAACCCTGTCCACGACACCTGTATTGCTGGACCATCGGGGATGCACTGACAACTTTCGTTAGTAGGTAACTTCGCAGACCCGATTTATGGGAATATTTATTTGTCACATACTCAGGAGTGTCACCTACTCATATCCCACTTCACCGTGTGATGTTTCCCCCTGTCCATCTTAATGAGCCATATATGTGCTGAGTAAGTTCAGGTTTCTCAAACTATTTGGCGGGAGCCGAAAGTCGAACTAGACACCGGTTAATCTACAATTACCCTCGTGCCTACGAAACACTCAATTAATATGAACAAACAGCGTGAAATCTTACGTTGTCAAAATCAATGCACAACAGGCACATTGCAGTTTGTCTGTATCAAGACAGACATGACGAAGACGGGACAATATATCCATACATCGAAATGTATACCAGAGCCAATCCTGTCAGCTTTCCTCTGCTTGTCGTGGTTCAGCGTATCAAAGACAACGCAGCTAAAGATTCTGGATTATATATCTTACATGAATTTGTGCTCACTTATAGTGTCGGACAAGTTGAACATCAAACTGCGTCGTCTCACATTGTACGACAGCTCTCAGTGACTACATGATCATCTGTACAGTTTTGGAGCCCGCGTTAACAATGTAATTATTTTCAGAATGTACTAAGGACTTCCGAAGGATATTTTATTCACAGCTGAAGCGATCGGCATCTGTTCTATAACATCACACCTGTGCAATCACCGAAATCTCATCAAACTTCAATATTTACTGTCTCCATAGCTACTACAAGGTGACAACCTGGTACACACTTCACGTTTTCTTTCAGCCTACCATGTTTGATCTTGTTGGCCAACGCGATCTGCACATCAGACTCATTATCGATTAACTTATCGCAGGTGGTATCATAACTGTCCTATTTTGTCATATTACTGCTCTCGGTCAACTTACTGGACGGTTTGACCTACGCATTACCTCATCACCGGTTGGACAACTGAAACCTTACCACGTCCACATATATGTACACACACAATGTGAAGCATTAAAAAATTTCCCCATTATTTGCTTCCTACATATCAACGAATAGTTGATGACATCGGTCTTTGATCACTAGAACATTACACACACTTGATTACTGTCTTGGTATTCAGATAGATTTTTCCTGCAGCCTCCTTCAGAGGAAAACACTGAACTGGGGATTCGTTGGCTGGTTGGAACTCATCAGTCGTAACCGGAGTTTGTGCTCCATTTCACGTTTTCTTGAGACATTCATATTAACCACTGCATCATTCCTGGCGTATTAGATACGACTAGATGGTCACCTTAAAGTGCCTATCCGTGTTTGCTTGCGAATGATGTTCAGATTGATCTTTCGCTATGAGAGTAGCTACGGCAGCTTTAGTGTTGGTTAGGATCGACCACGTTACAAATCATTGAGACAACTTGGTAGAGTTTTATCCATCTTATCTGTTGGCAAGTGGTATCTTTCATCCGTGCAAAATGACGAAAGCCTGCAGGCCTACATATTCTTCTTTTCTTGTGTACTTCCAGTTTTCCATTCATTTTAATCTCTGTTCGCGATTGATTTTTGCCGAACAGTTTGGATTCCGTCTACAATGAACAGTTGTTGACCATCAGTCAACTGCAAGACGAGTTGAAAAGTTTCAAACGCCAACTAGCTATCAAGGATGCAGAACTGTTGGCCAAGGATCGGGCAATTGCCGAAATTCGCTCGGAAATGATTGAAATGAAGGGCCTTCACGAGGATCGTATTCTGAAAGCCAAAGCTGCAGCACATGTGGAACAAGAACGCCTTACGGTAGGCGCTGTTTTTCGTCTCCGTTTTTATGTTGGCTTTACACTTCTTGGCTAGAATCTTGCTGCTTTTTTACATTGTTGACTTTTGCCATATATATATTTTCGTCCAAGATGTACGCGTAACACTTTTGTATGCCCCGATTTTGCTTTCACGTGTTTCATAATCAACTTGATATACCTTGTATAACCACTGAGTGGTGCATGCTAAGAGGAACACATAAAGACAGAGGATGGAAACGGGACTTGCACTGAAATCCCCATTCGGTTAAGAAGCGCACAGTTTTGGGACTCCTGCGCGATAGTTCTTTTACCATTCTCTGCCTCGTTGCGTCATCTGCTCTGTGGGTTTAAAAGAATACCATAGAATCCTCTCAAACTGACGTCGAGTTATGGATAAGTGGTACCGAGACGCGGTGTCATCGGAAGACCGTAAGCTGACAATACTTTCCAAAAAGAAGAAACAACTGTACGCCAGGATGACGCGGCGTCTTTCTAGGTGGGTAGATGTGCAGCTGTGTCACCCAGCAAGTTGGAACCATTCGGACGAGGTCAAGGATCTTCCCCACCAAACACTACTGTGCTCGCGTAGCGTGCTGATTAGAAACAACAACAACAACAACAACAACACTGAAAGTCCTTGTCGTACACCAGAATGAACGTTTACTACACTGAACTGAGGCACTTGCCAAAAAAACGATTGAGCCGCCGTTATGTCATCAAAAGAAACTGTTTATTGTATTGTCATTACCTCAGTAGTGCCCGCGTTTTTTCTGTATATGGACTTCGTTATGTGACGATTTGATGTTTCTGTTATACTTTTTTGGATGCTGTGCACTTAATCGAGTATTGCAAGGTCAGTTCGATTAATGATCATGCAGTACACCACCACTTGTTTATCTTTTCAGGTTCATTTCGGGGTAAGCTTGTTTCTCCTCGATCTGTGTGTGTATAATTACCGACTGGTCTCTCGATTCACCCTTTTTTTCTAGAGATCTCCAGGATAGCGGTGATCCAGTTTATGGAAGGATGCTTATGATGAGAATAGATACGATTACCCGAGTGTCGCTGACACTATGCGTCACTTTCTCTATATCTCAGGTGGTGATCAAAAACGCACGTTTGCATGCTCGCCGATTGTTGTAGCCGACGATTTTCTTAACTAGGTTAAACAGTTGATGTATCTGAGTCTTCAAACTAATGTAGTACCCTTCATTCATCGTTTTTGCCACTGGTTGAAGTAATAGTTCGTCTAGTCAGGGACTTCAATCTGACCATGAGCACATATGTGTTGTGATTCAGATTGTTTCTGAATAAGGAACGCAACTCAGATGATTATCTGACTGTTCAACTAAACACATTTATCATATTCATAGTCCGTAGTATGATTCATTGTTAACCTGGTCTTTCCTTCCGAAAATCGGTCTGCCTGATAGTAGACAATAGTCTACAAGTTTCTCAGCAAGAACAAGGGTTATATGTACAAGCCACAAATTTTGCCTAACCTGATCGTCAAGTATTAGATCGGGTTTCAAATTCCGGTATACATGCACTCAGCTGACTACATTGTGATGTCTGTTACACAGGTAACGTCAGCATGTCGTGTCATAGCACCCAGAACGCAGTTGTCAGTCACAAATCGCTTACACCATCCTTTAACTTATGTCTCTCGCCCACAGTGCGATCCTTGTACACTTTCGATGTGCTTTCTACAACCAACTGGTGGTTCTAAACCGTGTTTTTAGAAATACCTGTCTGTTGTTGAATCTGGATGAGACACATTGTCAAAGCATCTGCATTGGATGTTGAATTTCTGATGGCATGTTCAACATTCTTCTTCCTAAGGGACTATACGGTGAACACTGTGTCATACCCATTTTGGCGCCATTCCTTCAGAAACGATTGTATATCGTTGAGAGTTGATCGCAGCTCTAACATTCTCATGGACTTTTCAACCAGCCCCTTTCGTACGATTAATTTTGACTAATGTCCATTTCATACTAACCAAAAAGGATCCCTTGCTACTTACTGTAAAGTGGTTGTACTGATGTTCTCATTTAACCTAATTGTCATTTCTGAACTGGAAGTAACCGAGATAGCGTTCGTTTTGCGTTGGGTTCTATCTTACTATACTGGTTTTCGAGGTGAACGTTGAGTTTCGCGGATGCTTCTATTGGTTCCACATACGCGGTATATTTCCCGTGTCCAATGGTTACACGATTTCAGGTTTTCCAGACTTTTGCTTTCATATTTAAGATTTCAAGGGAATAAAAATGGTAACGCACCTTGTCTAGTAGTCACCTTCAAACCCATTGTGAAAACGACCTTGTCTATTTACGTTCCAGTAATCTACTTTAACACTCGATTCTATCCCTTAAACCAAGTCAGGAACTTGAAAATGATGTAAAAATGCGGTTTTATAAGTGATCAACTATACTATCTAACATGGAAGAAGCTTTGAAATAAGTGTGCGACGCATGATAATCAATAAACTATCATTACTGCCAATCTGAATAAGCAGCAGTGTGGTTGAAACAGCACTTCAAACAGTCCGAATATATTGGGTTAGTTCAGGAAGGGTTGCACTGGGAATGGGTTAATATCAACTTAGCAAAGATTAATTAACTAGTAGCAGAGGTTTTCATTCATGGGTTTGTTTTGTCAAATTTATGATGCGAATAGTCCAGCCATATAACGTCTGAGAAGAGGTTTATTGACCAATTAGCGACTTTTCGTCGTACCCTTGAATGTTGCCGATCGACACATGCGGTCTGCGTCAAACTAAGTTTGATACTTAGAGCCCTCATGTGCTTGATGCCGCCATTTTAGCTGTTTTTTTCCACGTTTTAGTCCGTCATCAAGCAGTTGCAAAAAGAAAAGGCCGCGCTGAGTCAGGGAGTGCGGAAACGAAAAAGTGGCACCAACCTTGTCGGCATGTCTGGCATGCTTCGACACTCAGTCTCTTCTGTTGCCTTATTTAATCCAGATTCGCCCATTCAAGTTGCTTCCTCGGACCGTATGGGACGAAAAAGTGAGAAGCCGGAGATCACAAAACGTTCAGAGAAACCTACCTCTCTTATTGCTGATCGGGACACCTCAACGAGCACTCCAAATGGCTCTGGTGGTAATCATAAATCTATGGACCTGAGCACGAAGACCGAAATAGCCGAGGCTCAAGAAACGCGGTTGACTATTTGTGAGCCAAACTCGCCTACCCATAGTTCGAACTTCGATAAAGTTAAAGAGGCTAACAGCTCTCCGAGCATTTCCTCAGATCAACCATCTGATGAGGATGGTGAACGTACACCGACAGGACGTGAGACACATTTTGTCAATGCCTCGTCAACAGATCCTCTTGGTTTGGACACACCCAGCGAGTCGGAGGAAGACACTTCTTGATTCCTTTTCCCCCTCGCAGCGATGTTCACCTATAAACACCACATGTGCATTTACGGTTTCTCTGTCGTACTAATGTCTACGTCTCTTTGCTCCCCTCCCGTACTCACGCATTCACGGCGAAATATATTATCAGTCAGATGTTCCGAAATTCCTCCCGGTCTGATTATTGACAACTTATACCAATAACTGTATGTACATCATGACACAATGGATGCTTTCCTTATTAACTCATTGTTCTACAGTTTTAATATGTCGTGAGGTTTTTCGTCTACCCGATTCATTCGTAACTGCATGCTCATTAAACTCACCATGCAGCATTTATGTAATTAAAGGGGAATGCACAACCAAAACATTCTAAGCAAGAGTGCTTCCATGATATTCTCAGTCTGTGATTGGTACAGAAGAGCGCATACTAAGGCGGTAATCGCCATACGCTTTACCATTTGGCCACTGCGTCGACAAAAACGGAAACAACAGTGGTCTGAGTGGCACTAACCAATCTCGGTTCACCAGAACCAATTCGAGTATTACACATTATCCAGCCGGACCGCGTTCAAAGGAGGCGAGCGGCAAGCACATCACTTTAGTGACTACTATTGTGGCAGTCGATTATTCCAGTATGATGCAGCAGTATTTTATCAGTAAAATGAAAGAGTTAACGAGCGAGCTTCCGTCATACTGGCGAACCGCGGACACATAGCTCCTAGTACATCGTTCAACGGGATTAGCTGTAATTCGTTAACTGATGCCACCTATACACAGCAAATCAATATTCGCTCGAGTTTTGAAAAAACGACAAATGCATTTTTAGATCTTCCGCTAAAAAAAACAACACGAAAACGTGTTCAGATGTGTGCACCACAATTCCACACTGTTAGGACAATACACTTCACGAATCTCGAACCGGTCGTGCCTAGCTCTGCCCGTGACTGATTTCTTGTTCATAGGATCCGACATGTTGTGATCGTTAGTCAGTTAGAAAACGAATTATGTGGCATCTCGGCACACTTCTCTCTGTGAGCATATACCAGTTCCCCGTGATTATCACGGTTGCTTGTGCAACAAAAACAATAATGAACCAAGCCAGACCCATATACCCACTGAAACTGAACTAAGTGCTTCGCGTTGCGGAGGTTGTCATTACTTCTGCCGTATTTTTGTTTCAGTTAACAAAAGCAGCTAGTGGCTAAACTTTTAGCGAGGACGGGGTAATTAGCCCCGTTTCACACTTCGTCCTCGTTTATCAAACCGACAATATTTTTTTAACATGAAAACAAATGTAGTGACCAGCCGCGAAGTGGTGAATAGCTGGTTCGACCTGATCGGACCTCATCAACACCATTCGTGCTTAGAAATCAGGCTGGCAGCCTATGAACAGGTGTTAGAATGGCAATCCAAAAGGCCGTTAACTGGATCGGATGGTTGAGTTGCAGAAAGATACTTGAATTACTTTTTTTAACTGTTGCGCTTTCCTTTCTCATGTGTTGAAACCGATCAGCCATTCGTTATTGGCCCGGAGGCTGGCAAACACCTATCATGGCGCCAGAAGGGGGTGAGGGAGGTTTCGCATGCAGCTGGTCCTGGTGACCTTCTTGGAATGCTTCTGGCGCCGTGGTGAGAATCTACCGGTTTGCAGGCCAATCACACGTGACTGTTCAATTTCGACCAACGGAGAAATAAAGATAGGCAGAAAAAGGACCTAAATTTCCGATTGATTTGGGGAACCAGAACATGTCATTAATCATTGTTCTCCCGATCAAACAAATTGAAAGTCAGCCATAGTATCTACTCGATCAAAGTCGAATCATTTGTTTTTTTCGGACACGAGACATGTTCAAGTTCCGTTACCGAGATCAACTGCTCATACTAGTATGAGAGAGTGGATTGTGGACTTTCTAGCTAATTGGGCTATATTGTTTGAAGAAGCGATCTTTGTGAATACATATTCTCGCGGCTACCGTCCGCTAACTTATTCCTTTCGGTTGACTGTCCAAATCATTACAGATAAATCTTCCGGTACATCCGTGCCGATTGCTTACAAGGAGATGTGACACAATTGCACCACAATGTGAACCATCTCGGAACCAGTAGAGAAATAAACTGAAGTCTTTCGCCTACAGATCAGACAAGCACATGCCGAATGCCCTTTTTGTTTCTGCCGAAACGTGCTCAGTAATTGCTACATCTGATTACAGGCAGAAAAAACGAGGTGACATTAATTGTGATAGCTGTTCAGAATAGTCATCAGATAAGGGAAGTTGTTATAACCAGTGCAGTTACGGCAGTGACACTGACACTGTATGAGCCGATGCTTTGTGTACGGTGGAATGGTCGGATACTTAAAATTAAGTCATGACATCAACCTGGTCATGGGTACAACATTTTCCAATAAAACTTAGCTGAACCAGACAACCACACTCATGTACCTTCTGAGTAACCATGCCTAATATCGATTGTCTTTTGAGGAGAAATGCACGTAATAAGTAGTTCCATGAAATCAAACTTAATTTGTTCCACAATGTTAAGATATCTTTTCAGGTTGTCTCTTGGGAAGTCAAAACAAGCCAATAGTCTCAGAAGTATTAACTGGCGCTGCAAACTTCAAATTGTCATATTTGTCCACTTGTCTGTCACCACCGTCCAACGCAAACTCAGATGCGCTCCCAGCTTCCATCAATTTGCAAATTTACCAGCACGTGCCTGACATTGATAATCACTGATCACTTTATCTTCGGTATCCAGCCGTTCACCATTCGCGCTCATGTTAGCCACCAAGCATCGACTTCCCTCGCTCAGTACGCGGATCTAGTTATCACGAGAGAGAATGTAAATAGTATAACTGAGTTCGCACACTTCATAAGGAGATTGTTGATCAAGATGAGACTACTAGTGAATTAAGCTATTCTTTGAAACCCACGGCACATACTGAAGTAGCCGTAACCTAATCACAAAGCTATCACCATCCATGCCCATATTTGTGCTTATCGAGACGTAAACAGTTTTATGGACTGCTTCGAAGCCGTTCTGGGAAACACATTGTCCATGCGAATGAACGTGCCTTCGTTCATGATGACCGCATATGTCCTATTAACCTGGCTCATACGACGATTGTTCTGCACAACTGTCCAAGTTAACACTATCCCATTTTTATTCTACACATTTTTCCGCAACCGTTGCGGGGACTGTGTCGGCCACGCTACTTACGTTGGGCCGAACAACATGTTTTCGCGAATGCGATTAACTGTCCATCTGTCAACAACATCTGAAGCTGCTCGATTGATAAACTTGATCAGACAATGTGCTGTCGTATGCTTGATCGGACCGGCTCCGATACTGTGGCGCACCTGACTCATCTGCGTTGTAGGTAAATCAGTTGACTTATCACTCCCTTGTCAGGCCTCGGTGCATGCGACTGTCTGTGGATACCGATCGATAATATTTTCTTTCTCAAGTGTCGTATGATGTATACTTTAAGAAAACAGTGCAGGGATAAGCGTGGTGCTACACAACATTGAATAAGTAGAGAAGACGGATCGGTATATTCAATGTACACTAAATTCGCCATGCAGGCACTACCGGTTGTGATTCTGTCCTGTATTCGACAGCGTCTCTAACATCATTTATCCTGGATCGTCGGGTGTCCAGCTCGGAAGACAGTGACTCGATGGGGGCATGTCATAGCGCTAGTTATTTTATACCTCTCTGCTGATTCCTGGTCTGATAACGTCGTTTCATCCCGCAGATCCCAAGCTCTGTGGACCAAGCGGTGGGATGGGATAGAAAACACTGGTGTCAGGTAACAAAATCGGTTGCCTTTGAATACTATTCGTCGGTATTCGATGTCGGACAGTCTCGTTGCTCATAGGGTGCTTTCACCGTTCGCGAACATTTTGTGTACAAGCAGATGGTTAGTGTATATCCCCGCTTGACTAGACTAGGTTCCGCACTTACGTGACTGAATAGAACGTATGAATACAAAATACACCCCTGAAGAAGAGTGTGGTCGATGAACG
>JTDE01003267.1:33864-46979 GCA_014338405.1 Paragonimus skrjabini miyazakii | reverse complement strand
ACCTACTCATGGGTACATAGAAACGCAGCCGGTTACTACTAAAAAGAGGTAAGTGTCAATATGAAGAAAATGCTATTTATGTTTATCTTAGCACCTGTATATTTTGTAGAGCAGCACAGCCAAACTCATCGCATAACTAGTAGGATGAATAAATGGACTGAGAATATAGTTGAAATCAGTCTAGTATCACAATCCAAACAATAAACATTCGCGATTTCTTTCGAATAAAACAACCGCATTCGACTAAATGTTTTAGCGCCATGCACTCAGTTGACATTTCAGCACTGTTTGTTCCAGTTCGGGGTAAGTAACAGTGCGAGTAAGCATAACCTGTTGGCCAGCAAATTGACCGTACGCCACACGTGACTAGCGTCCACATGGTACGAGGTTTTAAAACCCTGTGATGAGGGAATCTACCAACGTAGAGTTCTCGTCAAAAACAACGAAATTCGAGCAGAAGCGACTACAGTATTGTGGAAAATTTTGTTGGGTCGATGAGAAGTTGGAACTCTGATATTGATTGAGCCGTTGGCACCGAAATTCTGAGACGATTTCGCTTGAAAAAGTGTGCCTGAAAACCAAGTGAACAATTCGCAGAGTAAGAGCACACGCCCAAGTAACTAACCGTCATCGTCCATTAGCATTAAAAGCGGCATTCCTCAAGCTTATCTTTATGGTGAGGATATCCTGGCAAGTGTCCAAGAGGTTTGAAACAACTCCCCGATGGCATTAAGGACACTGAGTATGTTGTCGGCGCCGCAAGAGCAGTACGTCTTCGGCTTGCACTTTGTTTCAGCAAGGTTGGGGTTTACGATATTAAGTATTTGTACCAGCCCCCATAAGGTTATGTGATGAGATCAATAATCGAACAGCCAAAGCACGGGTAGCGTTCATGAAACTCCACTCCCTGTGATTGTGGCGCAACTTAGGCATGTAAATGAAGGTCTAAGTGTGCAACGCTTCAGCAAGCACGGCCTATGAAACCTAGCTCGTTCGTCCGAAGACTGCCGGTTTTCGATCACCAGCAGGGTGGGAGCACAACATAAGCAATGACACAACGTGCTAACAGAACAGGTCTACCTAGCATATGGATAACCGCGTTGACTTCGCTACGCAGGCTTCGGACACACTTTTGCTAATTCCACCCAATCGTTTGCCGCACTGACAGAAAGCGATAACCAGGCGATAACTTCATGGCGTTGATAAAGACATATGCGCGAAGATTTAATTAGGGTGTCATCCATTTCTCAGCCGTGGACCCAAGGACAGTAATTGCCAGTGGCCGCCGACATCGTCGGAATCGATATGGAACTGTATTTAATAGCTCAACTAATGCGAACACAAAGTTTTTAACCATCAATGTCTTTTTGTGGCACCCAGGTCTGTGCTGTACAACCGTCTGTACTTTGGGTAATGAGCGTCAAACAGCGGAATCAACATTTCGTAAATGAGAAGATATGTCCACGAATCACATGCTAAACCTAGGCGTCGAACGGAAGAAGCAAATTTCACAGCAAACAATAAAGCTTCTGGCGAAACATTTGGGTCCACAAAGCCCCCGAGGTGTCTGCGACCGTTGAAGGCGGGTGCTCTATTTAAAGAAAATCAAAATAATGGTCTGGTAGTCAATGAGCTATGAAAATTAAATGAGGAACCTTGCGGCGTACTACAGGTTATGTAGCCAAAGTATAAACATCGAGATATTTTGAACATTCAAAATGCGCGATATTCTTTTACCCGCCGTATAGTCTAGCGTTAAACAGCAAGCTTATGTATTTAGGCAGTATGGTACCATCTAGCCAAAAGGTCGACATTTGAGTTGAAGTGCGTTACTGATCAACTGAAGATCAGCGTAATGAAAATCCAACACTGATGTAAAGTCGACCATTGATATGGTTGGCGTTACACGGATTGGATCATCACAGTAAAGTCAAAGATAGGGCTCTTAACAATAACCAGGTCAGATCGGTTCGCTCTTCAAGCATCTGTCGGTAGCACTGTTTATGATATTGTCAAGAAGCCATCAGTGAGCGTAAAGAAGTTCGAGCGATGTTGCGGACATCCAGGAGGTGCAACCTGGTCGTCCGACAAATCCCGGCGCTGAGAGTTAACAATGGGTGATAGTTAACATTGTTTGTATACTTTTCAAACGTTCCAGCTGATCAATATGCCTCAGTGAAGACGCAATAATACTGGGTGTTCTCGTCGCTTCTTCTGGAACGACAATGTGATCTCCCAACAAAGTACGGGAAGAAGTTCTCCCTTAAAAGTACACGACGAGGATCAAGCTAGATGAACAAGTGCGTTCTGTTTTGCAGAATATGCATCAGCTTTTGAGATGAATACAGTGAGTGTATGTCCAGAGTTGCATAGGGGAAAAAGGATACTGTTATGCGCAACAGTTTTTGATAAACACCAGCAGCAGGAGATGGTCTGCATGTAATCGCAGGAGTTCTACGCCAGTGACTAAACAAAAAGTATACAAATAGAATCTTCCTTTCACCCGACCCTTATTAACACTCCACAATATGGGGCTACGCAACTGGCGACCTTCAGTTTGATTTCAACAGTTGTAATTCAATCATCAAGAGTTTAACGAGCCATAAGACGAGTGACAAGAGAGGAAGAAAATAACGTGCGTAACTCCACAAAGGCTCACCAGTAGTCAAAATGTTGATATCGATAGTACCCGTAACGGGATCGATGGCTGCTTGTTTCAAAGCTTCACGCTGTAAACGACGTGCCTCTCGACAATCATCAGCGGTCACTTCGTTGGACAAACGGAGACGAGCATGCGCTTCGGACAGCCGTATCAAAGATTCCAGTTGACGGGGATACGCCGTAATCTTTGAAGAAAAGTGTACAATTCGGTAGTATCTCATTATAGAGAAAATTTTGATATCGAATGCTGGCACAATTCACGATTGAAACATGCTTGTAATATCAACACAAGACGGCGCTTGAAAAAAAGACTATTAGATCTCAAGACGATCCACATAATTTATCTGCGGGTTGCCCCGTTGTTTATCAACTTAGGCTAGTCATTTAGCATCCCCGGCCAGATGTTAATCTAAAAATTCACGAACTTTCTCTTTACGATTGAAGTTTTGACGTCTATTTTTGATAAACTATTGCATTTATGTTATTAAATATTTTTAAACCTGGGTACAAAACTGAGAGGGAAAAGATGTTTTAAAAAAAAGTAATTCATACTGGTTACAACGATTAGTTGCAGCCAGATTCTATAGCACCGCATTTTTATGAGCCGCTTATGAATCAGCGTTTTGTACACTGGAGATAATTGGCTACCTCATCTTCGCATCCAACACGATAAATCCCTATACACACACGGCCTCATCATGGCAACACACATAAGGTCCATCTATCAAGACTAGAACAAAAATAAAAAAATAGACACGTTTACTGATTAGATTACACAATAAAATATGACAACACATCAGAAATACATACAAGTATACAGCCAACTGGTGAGTTACTGAAATGCACAGGGAATGAAAAGAATAACCGGGTTTGACTCATTCGATACTAACTGTAAGCATTAGACAATTGTAAGATCGTAGGCAAAAATATAGTAAAGAACAATGACAGGTTTGGCATGAACAATTAAAAGCAAACAGGAAAGATACGTATGTGAATACAATTGACAGGCGAGACGATTTATGAATTGTTTTCAAAAATATTGCATGAAGTCTGGTGATGCCACGGTTCTCTAGATGGCCACAGCATGAGCTCTGGGACAGCATTTACAACGCTTACACTGCTAACATTACACTTGTATAAGAAAGGCAGCACAGCGACTGAATTGAACGCCTGATATTTTCGTGTCAGTGCATGACTACATTCCACGGTTCCTTAATCGGTGCACAGAACATTTCTCACCGATTCGCGATTTAATCGTGTAGGAACACTCTGATCTTTGCGTCTATAGGCAGTCTTGAAGTTTGAGAGCGTTCAATATATGTTTCAAATATTCTGAGTTACTGAGATAATCTTTCTGATAGCAGATGATCTGTGGAATGTTATTTCTAAGAGTTTTATTCTGCGAATACGGCTGACGGACCTTAATATGAGGGGTCAAGAAAGCCACGATAACACAACCGAATGAAAAAAACACTCAACTGTTTCATATTGCAATAAATGATCAAAAAATTGACATTGCTACGATAAGCTAGTGACCGTAGTATAGGTGAAAACTGACTCCATTCAGTGGTGTATAGTCTGGGTACAGAAGTCTCGACTAACTGCGCGATTTGCAATATCGCCGTCAGTAGACCAACAACCCACCGACAATCCAACTCGTGGCTGGTAACCATGGTAATCAAATGTCCAGTCAGCGCTGGCTGGACCACATGCTCCACAGGTTAGTAACATAGAAAAAGCACCGTACACCGCGTTCGTCAAGTGAAAACGCGAACATTAACTAAGAAAACCCAGATCACCCAACGGACTAGGACCTCGAGGTCAAGTGTGCGAAATCTGAAATGCACGCTACAACCCACTTGAGTCACTGAAAACAAATGAGTGTGTGTTCGAAGTGGTTTTTAGGCGTATACGCCTTGTGTCCACTTACAGAATAAACAATCCTCGCGCAACCCGCGTTCTTGGCTCACGACAGTGGGAGCTTTAACCAGGATAAGGAATGAAAACCTCGTGGAAACAGCCGTTCGAGGACAGAAACGCCCGGAGCTTCCTGGATGATTTCGAAGACGTGGCAAAAGGTGACCAGAGTGAAGATTGACCGGGCAAAGCTGCCGAACTTGCAAATGCTCCATAAAGGTAAAATGAAGGCGGCAAAGTGAACGGGCCCAATGAAATAGGAGTGGGTCGCCACGAAGAGGACGCTGATAGCTGGGTTTAGAAGTCCTGCTTAATGCCGGAGGAAACAGAGCGGTTCAAGAGCGCTCGGCATGGCCTCTGAGGTGACGCTGTCGTCTGCGCCGAACCACTGCGGGCAGCGCTGTCGGAAGCAGCACATTGCTCTTGGCGATAATTGATTTCACTTATTGCAATGCTTTGTGGTCCGAGAACTGCCAACCAGGCTGCTGAGTCACACACAAGTCGCGCGTTAAAATTGCCTATAACAAATAGTCCGCTATTAGCCGGTGTCGGGCGAACTGTGGCAGACTCCCGACCGCAGAATTAGTAATTTGTATCGTCGGTAACAGTTGAGCACAACCACTAATGAAGCGGATCTACTTCGATCAAACGCAAGCGCATTTACATGATTTGGAGGCTGATGTCTGCGGTTTGCTCATCACCGGAGAATTAGTGCCATCAACGACTGTGAAGTAGACATTGCGTCCACGGGCACCCTCTGTCGGGTAACCCATCCTGTAGAAAACGTGCCGGGCACCTGCAATCCAGACCTTATTTTGGCATATATGCCTTGCCTCACTTAAGACTGCGATATCGATGCCATAGCGCCTTGGTTTCAATGCGTTTTGGCAGCCCCGTGTTGCTTCGATCCACCAATGTACGTACATTCCGAATCTCGACATACAGTGTCCTGCGCCTGAGGGCATGTTTCAAATTTACTGGAGAGACCTTAGCTGCTATTTTTGACCCAATAGTTTGACCTGCAGGACAAAAGAAGACCGGTCTCCTGGAGGAGAACACTCCAGAGTCTGACTCAAAAGTCGAGTTTGTGAAGCAGTAAGACGTACGACTTTCTTTCAGAACTCGGCCCGGAGTCAACAACTTGAAGCTATGAATCACTACACAGGATGACATACAGAAACACGAAGAGACTACCACTGAGCTTAGCCACGACCGAGTATTGTCATGAGTAGTGGATAGCTCACTGAACATTACTTCCCCTGTTTGTGTTCCGCGAATAGAATTAGTTCACTCTAACGAGGGTTTTAGAATGACGCAGCGACGCGGACAATTCACAAGACATTCTACATATATAGAACTAACCGAGACAAGTGCAAATACTCAACAACAACAACAAAACTCAGATTCCTACAATAGGAAAAATACAGAAAAAACGAAAAGAAATTACCTGGCCGCGTCCAGATCCAAGTTTTCGCATTTCCACGTACTCACGAACCAGATATTCACCCGCTTCTTCGCTTAGTTTCGGATGAAAGTTCGTCTAAAAATTAGCAAAACGATTAATGGTTATCGTCCAAAATAAGTTTCTGGTATTTGAACAATAAATGTAGGTTGTTTGGTCTACAAATTGCCTAACAGGTCCGGAAACAAAACTGGAAACTCCGGTCGATCTGAACCGGGATGCAGTAATCAACCAATAAACGTACAGCGCTAACATAACGAAAAAAGTATCAAGCTGGCAATCCAGGGTGTTATTACAGTAAGTTCTGCTTACCTTAGCGTAAGATATATACTCTTTCAAAAAATGTACGTCAACGTTATTCGTACTGTCTTCATCATCCGTTTCCATAACAATTGCGACCGGCTGGCGTGTACGACGACCAGTTGTGCCAGAGGACTGTGAACTGGAATTGGTTTCACAAGCTAAAGTGCCTCGATAGTAAAGGCCAACCAAATGGCGAGCAAGGCGAGCATCATATACTTCGTCTTGCGGATCGAGGATAAGGAAAATCAAATCGAATCGGGAAAGCAAAGTGTGCGGTAGCTGATCAGAAGGAAAATGTGGGCGGGAACACATTAACTGTCGGATTCGGATATAACGTTGAATGAAAATAATGAAGGTCAGGTAGGTTTTCTCGACAAACTATGAAGATGTAAAGCGGTAGGCAATAAACAAGAAAATGCGACAAGCATATTATTTGTGTAGCGATATGGACATTCACAAACGACAGTTCCGTGTGACTGTGGTCAACACAAGTTGCCTGGACGTTAATGCATAAGTGACACGAAAAAAGGAAAGTTAGGTATTTGCCCCTCTACCAGAGAAAACCAGAATAGACAACGAACGACGAACGTAAAATAAAAATAAGCCAGAAGTCTCCTTGTTAGCACGTTGTATGCTAGTATTATCATGTTATTTACTTTAAAAGAGTAACAAGGAAAACAAACATTGCTGCTATTATGGACAGAGAAACATTATCTAACCGTATCTGACCAACCTGAATATTATCAATGATTGTCTTGTTAGGGTCCCATTTAGAGCCAACCGGATTCGCAGCAGCCAAGATGGACGTTCGTGCATGCAACTGACATAGTATACCAGCCTTCGCTATACTCAAAGTTTGCTGTTCCATAACCTCGTGTAGCACAGAACGAGTCGAATCCGTCATTTTATCAAACTCGTCAATGCAACAGATGCCATTATCAGCCAATACTGAAGCGCAAAAAGATACGAAAAAAGGTTATGTACCATACGTAACAGAACAAAAAAGCATAGCAACGAAACGGGTGGTAACAATCAATGTAGCAACGCACCTAGTGCGCCTGTTTGTAGTGTCAACTGGCGCGTTTCTGGATCTTTCGTCACAAATGCAGTCAACCCGACAGCTGAACTACCTTTACCCGATGTGTACTGGCCACGAGGTGTCAGACGGTAGACGTACTGAAGCAGTTGCGACTTTGACGTGCCTGGATCACCACATAGCAGAATGTTAACTTCTGACCGAAATTCACCACGACCCTTAGCAGTGAAGTCTTTTCGAGTTCCGCTAAAGAGCTGGAAAACAGAATAAAGGGATAAATCGCAAAATATTTTCCCAGTGCATTACAATGACACGAAATAACTTGGTGATAAGGGAATCGATAACAAACTGTACGGCTGCGAGTTCCAGGTTCGGGTACCCGAACGTAGTAAATGGCATATGATATAATAAGGGTCATGCGTTGCACCAGTTATTGCCATATACCAATTCGCAGCCTATAGCAACCAAGTTCGCACATCCGACGTAATTGCTGCCTTCAAAGATCTGTTGATTACCACACTTAGGTAGAAACGCAAATGGGAATGAGGGTCTCGCGGTTGGACATGGGAAAAGATCCAAGTAGCTACGTTCACTGGATACCGCTGGGCTATACAACACTACACAGAGATATGTATGGCGGTCGCAACCATTGTCCGACAGACAATTAATACGAACAACAGCGACGGACCCCATACATAGGCAAGCTTCGCTTACGTAATGTTTGGTTATGGCTAAGTTCGGAAATCCTCGATAGGCTATGAAGTCCAAGTGAACAAAGCAATGATTGTCACCGGTGATAAAAATTTACTGCAACCAACGGCCGATGGAGAATAACGGTTACAAAGCGAAGAGTTCTAAACGAACTCAGTAGAAAGCAAGGTATCTTGCACAAGGATACGCTGTTTGCTCTTCAGCAGATACTAATACTAATGCAACCAATTATTTAGTGGGTGGACATAAAACGCTGACACCTGGAAACGCGCATTGAGTGTATTCTTAAGACACTGACTAATTCGGCAGAAGGAGCCACTTGCAGTTCAACTACTAGACATTCACAAGAAACCGAGCATAATTCAGGCAACTGCGCCTTACCGCAAGGTGTATCGCCCAAAATCGTGGCATCATCCGTGGGACAAACTCTGCTTTTTCAGTACTTAAACGATGATAACCGCCCTTTTTGTCCTTTATTTCGTTTCCATATTCAATGCTCCATTTTACAGTTATTCATGTCTTTGCGCCATAATAACCCGGTTACGCAGTTTCGCCATCTTAAAAACTTTAACTCGTATTTCTCGAGGTTTCCACCCTGAAACTCACACCGATTTGAAAAATACACCACTATGTTCACATCAGAGTTGTCACTATCAGACATGTGGTCCTCGCTCTTTGCTGTTATATCCGCCCATTATACCGATATATATATATATATATATATATATATATATATATACCGCGATAAGTGGTCTGAGATGAGCAAAATATCCTTGTACCACATATCTTGCGCTATACAACCCGCCTTCATCAAAAACCGCAACGCATTGCAGAAGCCATATTCAAAATAATGGAAAGATTGGCGTAGTAGAAATATCCGTGGGAGAGTCAGTGATCGCTGATACTTCGATCTGAAATTAAAGTGGGTATGGTTTAATATAGCGAACCTGCTTACCGGGCACCACCTGTTAACTGCTTCCGAGGTGCTCAGTCAAAACGATGGACTCGCAAAGTGACTGTCAGTGATCTAGGTAACTTTTTACGCCAATCAGAAAACTGTTCTGCAGCCTGCATTGTCAATGAGACAAGAGAATATGTATCATGACTCGGCACAGATAGGAAACCCAATAGTTAGTGGGGATTATGCACAACTCTGGTAGGACCATTGTGCAGTGTTTCTTCTCTTACATGCTTAACCCTTGTGATTACAAGCTGGGAATGTGTATCATGAAATAAGGTCAACTACTCCAGCTACCGAAAATCTGAGAAACGCTGTTTCTCGTGACGAACTTGGACAAAGAAGATAACGTTGGCGAAACAATATTTGTGGCAGCTAGAAGTTACAAAATCTCATCCAGTTATTATACTAATAAAACAGTAAGGCATGCAGAAAATGACTTAGAATTGTACAACAAATAAAGAAGCAAAATAAACGATTGCTTTGTGTTAAAGCAAAAGCCAAGCTGAAGAGCAACTGAACGTTTCACATCCCATCTACACATCGCCTCTGCGATGGAAGCAAAAAAGACAACCGACCGGTCTTCGATGTCCTGCTGATTCGTAGTGATCGGATAACTAATATGAATGGTTTACTATAAGGCTGTCTGGTCAGGGCGACCGCTGCAGATCAGTCTTCTTCTCTCCAGTAAAAAAGCGTTATCAAAAAGCTGTTCGAAGGTGCTGGACGTAGCCGCTCCAACGGAAGTCTAGAACAAGCACACGATGTAATACAACCCAGTCCGGTTAACAATGGCTACCCACCGAAGTTTCCGGGAATATACAGTGCAAACCGAGAATTAAAGGGGTTAATTGTTACGGCACCAAAGCTGGATGCTTATCATTTCCTACTTCACAAGGGTGATGACATTTTTCTTGTGACAAAGCGTTGCTTGGTTGATATTATTGCAAGGGCCTATTCTGTTGCAACACCGACCAATATCTGGCTGTACATCTTTTTTTCAAGGCCCTTCGCTAAATGGTAACTAATTTATCACCGTCAGTGTGCATGCACTGGTCACACGGAGACACTTAGGGTGAGCAAACGCTCGCCAAGGTGGTTACTGGACACCACGACAGTATTCCGGTAGCTCAATCATGAAGCTTATGCTAGACACCAGGTAAACAACCCAGTTGAATTCATTGAATGTGAGATCAACTGAAGCAAACAAGTCAGTTTACTGCGTCTCACACAATCCGCTTGGATTTAAAAATACAAACCACGTTTGTGTTCAGGAAGAAATCATGACAAATTTGTGCTTGCCCTGGTAAGCTATAGGCTCAACCTCATTTCTCGCGTTTATTGTGTGATCACTTATTTGGTTAGCAATTCCAAGTCATTTTCTAGTACAGCTTGCAATTCTAGGAGTATAACAATTGAATTAGACGGTATGACATTTGTGCCCGTCATAAATATTGTCCCGCCAATAGCGTTTAATTAGTTCTAGATAACACATACCTTAGTCCACGAGGATGAGCTACTTAACCTGTTTGGCCAAAGCTGAGTCAAATTGACGAACCAATTCAAATGAAATTATGTTATGGATGCGGGAAACTGATAAAAACCAATCTTACACACCTGTAAGAGCAAGCCTTTCTTAACATCTTCATTCTCGTAAATCGTTGGTGCGATCGCAGCAGCTAGTCGCTCGTACAAATCCGGCTTGGCGGCCAACGAACGGAATTCACGAATTTCATCTTCAGTGAATTGCCGCAATGAACCCTCACGAACGTAAGCGTCACGATCCAAAGGCGATTTGTCGGCACGTGGCTGATCACCCTCAACACTAGATCAAAACATTAAAAATAAAAAATTTCTGAACAGGAACACGAAATCAACTGAAATTAAAAGAGGACTTCTCTCAGACAGAGTTGGACCTACGTACAGCAACCTACTGAACAATACAAAACAGAATGTCAGCGAAGTGGACAGGCTTGCCCACAAGAAAAAGTTAAACTGTTGATTCACTTGTGAACCTCTCTTCCGAGTAAGAATGACGCTGAAGTCCTCATACAAAGGAGGTCAACCATAAAGTTTGTTCAAACGTTGAAAGTGTGATCACAAGTCAGATTAAAAGTTAATCTTCCAGATTCCAAATTATACGGCGGTTGTTTTCATGCGACAAACAAAGGTACACATGAGCTGACTACTTTCGGGTTACCTAAATATAAATAGGACTCCAAGCGATGGCCGTAACCGAAAAGTTATTACGAGCCCAAATGCTGGTTATATATTTCTTTAATGTATCACTGTGATCACCATCAGTATACCATAGTCCATGTTTAACACGAGAAAAGATGTATGAAGTGATAGAAGTGCCACAGCTTTCCGGCTGGCTGCACCATCAGTGACGAAAACTTAATAGCAAACACAAAACTGTGGTCAAATCCAATCAGAAATCTTTGCAACGAACTGTTAAGTGACGCGCAGATTAAAAAAAGGAAATGGATCAAAACCTCTGTTAAACGGACCAGTCATAGCGACAAACGTCAGCCACCAAAGGGCTCCAAACAAGCAGCACAACGTAACTGGGACCAAGCAAGCGCTTCATCTTCACCATATATAGCAACAGATCAGTAGCTCATATCGACGCCCAACTTCTATACGATCACGAACAGAAAAGCAAGCTCTAGATGACAAGCAAAATAAATTGCAGGAATGGGACTTGACTGTTGAAAAACATCAACATCCAAACTCAAACGTTCACCATCAACATGCTTACACCTTGCAATCATCATCATCATAGACATCAGTGGTTCACACTGATGCTTAACTGCCACATAACCACGAAGAAAATGCAAACCTTGTGTAGGAAGAAAGAGAAAAGGAAGAAGGGGATGACAATGGACCTAACTACTAAAAATAGCTACGTCTATATTCAAACATACAACACCAAGGCGCCTACACCTTGCAAATAAACAACCGAGCTGTAAGTGAAAGTAAGGCTTCGTCAACAAGACAGCTTCCCGAAGATTTTTCTTCTCACGCGTCATCAACCGCAGACATTTCACAAAAGGCTCAGCTAAACAACCGTATCATTTACACCATTAAACTCAATTAGCGGTCATCTCACCAAACATACTTAGCCACCAACTCAATAAATTACGGGGGCCTTAGCCCGAGAGGCGAACTCGGCCAACAACAACTAACCGCTTCCATAGACCATAATCACTTATCCACATTACATTTCGCACCAGTCGGCCGTGACACCTACGAAAAGCGTACCGTGGTAGAGACTTTCTGGCATCCTTCGTACATGGACAAACCACTCAAGCACGTGCTCATTTAAAGATTGCGCAAATGAACTCACCTGACACATCCTGATCTCATTGCTGGCTAGCCGGCGCCCCTCGATGCAAGCAATCGGACGCAAACAGCAACGATCAAATGTTTAGAGACAGTTTATGTTTTCCACTGTGAATGGCCAGATTCTACCGACATAAAGTAAGACGTTTCTCAATTGTCCAATGCGTACTACCCTAAACTTTTAGAAAGGTGTCTCTGTCGTCACAGATCACCTAGATTAGAGAACACCACCTCAACTTTGAAGATACGAGCTTCTGTTTCATTTCCTATGCATTCAGTGTAGCTAACAGAACTTTCTACGCACAAAACTGGTAAACAACCTCCATCATCATCATCATCAACATAATAGTCATGAGCCTGACCAAAAAGTACTGTGGCTCGGGCCGCCGCTCGCCTCAACAGTGACGTGGAATATCTTAGAAGAAAACGTTGCCAAGAAGGTTGAAAATTAATAAAAGAAGACTAAGCGAAATTACTAGAAATGGTATGCATACAAATACGCCATTGACTGCGACACATCGCCATTTCGGATAGCGTGTCTAACCAACGGTTTGAGTGATCACGAGGACCTCATCCAGGCAGGCGACACCTACCCACTTTGCTCAATGGAGCAGTCAAGGTCTTCATGTTTTGTGACTGCGTTGTTGCTTGACCACCACGTAGTTTGACCCAACTGTTGGTGGCCTCAGCATATAATGCCCGGTACGGTAAACGATTAGATG